>UELX01002545.1:0-30185 GCA_900480035.1 Eupelmus urozonus | reverse complement strand
AAGAATTTTGTAAATCAAAAGCGTGTTTTGTAAACTATGAAATGAGATCTATAGCCTAACTCCGTAGTCGCCTTAAAACCTTCTTTATGTAGACAGATTTTTGTGGTACTCTTGGAAAAATAGTTTGATAAATTTTAAATTTATAACCCAAGTATTGAAGTTATAATGAAACATTATATCAATATATAATCACGCAGGTTGTAATTACGATTCCAGCGTATTACCATAAATATTATTTAATGCAATTTCAACAACATTAGTTGAATTATCTAAATCAATATTAATTGCGTTTCACATGCAAATAAATCTTATCTACAATTAGCCTGATCCCGCCAGAACGTCCATAAATCTCAGCCAATATCCCCGAGAGAAATACTGCGAGCAATGCTCGATTTGCGCTATCGGAAAGGCATATTTTTGACTTTCGAGCAGAGAGAGAGAGAAATCGTTGGTGGCACACACACCCGCAGTCGCACGACCACCTTCTGATTCCAAGTTAGTCGCCTCTCTCTCTCTCTCTCATTCCCGCTCTCCGCGATATCAGCGGCGCATTATCGCTCGCGACATTACGGCCAACCTTTGACTAATGTCCACGCGCGAATGCCTACGCTTCGCCGATTTATAATGCCGGTCAACGAGATGTGGACAAACACCGAGCGCCAATATATTTCAGATTATGGCTAAGCCTCCGCGCGCTCGCTTTAACCCCCCTCTCTCCGGCTCGCGAGTTAAGACGCGCGAAATCTCCGCGCGTATAGATATATGGATCGTTTATTTATCTCTAAATAATATTTATACTCGCGAGTGAGCACGCGCATCGCAATTTACGCTTCGCCAGGGACAAAACGATCCGGCCGCGATGCTCTTAATTCTTATCTTCTTATTATGCTTGCGCTCTCCTACGCTGTATAAACTCGAGTTTGCCCGGCTCCGGAGCTTATATTTTCGTATATATCGCGAGCGTCTAAATACTCGCCGGCTGGATGAATGTCCGAGCATTAAGGGAAAGGTTTTACACTGTTTTTGCGATACTCGCTGATAATTTATTTCGATCGGCCTGCCAGAGCGGCCTCAAAGACAGGCCGTGTAAAACAAGAGTAACATCGAACATGCATTTCGCGACTTCTCCGCCGGGATGTTGCGAGCCATCGCCGTTTATATTGCTAAGTGCATTTCAAATGTTTTTCTCAATCTTGGAATTTCGAATAGCGCGGCCTGGATGCGCATTCATTCGAAATGAGCGCTGAGCGATGGGCCGCGATGATAACGCACTGAGCTTATAACGTTGAAACGACCGCTGCTTCTGCTATCACCAGTGAGACCCTTAACGTTCCTTCCGAATAAATTTTCCAAAAAAGCTTACACTCGTGACATTTCAGAAACTCAGTAGAAAGAAAAGCAGCATTTTTTGGCCGACGGCGCGCAATAAACGAAAATATCTCCCGGCAAGCATCGAAGCATCTGGCAGCTCCTTTTCGCTTGCTCTCACGCCCATCATCTCTCTCCTTGGGCGCGCGTCCTGTGAATTCGTAAAATAGGGATCCTACCTCGCGCGAGAGATCTTGCGCTTCGAGAGCAGCACACAGCTCGACGGAGAAGGAGGCATGTGTCCCAAAACGACGTATGCACGCCGAGACACGTAAACGATATATCAGGGGGTTAGCCGCTAGGGACGGACGCGCGAGCTGAGTCCCATCTTTCTTCTACTTAGATACACGGGCCGCAGAGAGCGAGCCGCGCTCGGCGATGATCACATGCGCAAACGTGATACAGAGAGAGAGAGAGAGAGAGAGAGAGAGGGTATAGAGAGATCCAGGCAAGGATATACCGCGCGAGAGCTCCAGCCGAAGGAAGCGACGCTGTAAATGTATTAAGCTTTGACGACCGAGCTGGGACACGCCGACGCAGCCCTTTGCAGCCCAATCCTGCACACGCCGAGAGAGAGAGTACACCTTTCTTCCTTTTTCCGAGGAGCGATCAACGCTGCATAGCTCCCGGAATTCCGCGCTGCGAGAATATATAATACGCTCGCGCAGTAGCGGCGCCGTTTTACGGGAGATTGCGAGGCTCCTGGCCTACGATGGATTTTATCCAGCGCTCTCCGCGCTACTGACTTATGCATTACGTTTTGCCTGCGTGTTTTTCCCTTTTTTTTCAAGGATGTTTTTTGCGTGTTTTTCTTTTCGGGCTTTTTTATAGAGCGGTGTAAGCTAGACTTTGATAAACTTGCTGACTGAAAATGTTGAGTTGTAAGCCAGATCGTATCTTTATTAATTTGTTTTTCTGTTTCAGGTAATTTCAGCTTGAAAAGCATTCGGCTTGATTAAGCTTATCCTTCAAGGTACAGTATAAGCAAAATTTTCAAAAATGAAATATTTAATTACCCGACAGAAAACATTACACGCACAGCCCCTCCAATAAAAAAAGCCCAGAGAGCGCAATCTAAATTTGATAGGTCATAAGTCATTATCGCGGCAGGTCCCGATCGAGCGCAAGGTAAATCCAGGCGTCGTTTCGCAGAAGGCGGACCACCGTAGGTGACCTAATAGCGGGGGCCGCCGCGGGGGTTCAAACGCCGCGCGATGAATCGTTGCCCGCTCGCGCGCCGAGAGGAAGAGGGACGAGCGCCCGCTCGCGCACGCGCCTGCATTATTACGTCCCTATATTATATTCGCGGGACCGTACGAATGCCGCGTGCGTGTGTGTACGTAGAAAAATTTTCCTCGAGCGCGCGCGCGCGCACCCCGGCCACAATAATATCTGTGCTGATAAATGAGACGCATAACCGTATACACGGCCCCGCTAGATGCTCATATTCCACTTTTCTAAAATTGCATTACGGATTTTATGCGTTTTACGAACGGCGATTCTTCGGTGCTGTGTGGTTCTAGGAGATGGTGCAGGGTGAGGGAGAGGCGCCGCTATCTGTTGGAAGTGCGTGATTCTTTGTATGGAGCTTTTTAATGTCTCTCTTTTACTATGCGTGGAAGTACACGTTATTTTTTGGTTTAATAATTTTTCATAGGGATAAATTAATTTTGTAATATTTTTCTTAATAAATAATAACAAATGCAAAGATGATAGAAGTAATTTACCTTACTAGGGAAGATATATTTTTGTGATAAAGGAATTTCATGTCTGCTTGTTGAAAAACTGGCTTCTCTTTTTTTTGAATATTAAATTAAAATATGTGCTCAATTATTAAGAATATAAATGCTAAATGCAGCTGAGAAGTTGGACCTTGAAGATTGGTAATACGCGCATTTTGTGCGAGCCGATTATGAACATTTAGGCTCTCATTCGCATCAACATAAATATCTTAGTTATAGCAGTATATTAAAAAATCTATAAAATTAGTGACATCAAAGTTTATAGGTTCATAAATAATGAAAGCAGTAAAATTAAATATTGCTAAACTGTCTATAGTTTAAGTGAAACTACGCAAAAGTATCGTCGATTCGAATAAAATATTTTTACGGCTTACTTATAATAATAACAACAACGAAGACCGTGAAGCGCTCAGAATAATAAAATATTTGAAAACATTCTCTCTCGCTCCTTCTCTCGGTTATTTTAAAGCCGACGAAAATATACGGTCGCGTTTAATTTTATTTTATTGGCGAGGCCATAATTTGTCATGCATAATGCAGATATATTGATATATTAGTAACTAATGATCGTAATTCAAAATAATACCAATCGCATCGCAATAAATAACCTGCTGTCCCGGTGATATTTCACTGCATCCATGCACATTCGAGTGTGAATTTAAAAGTCTCGCCGGCGCACCGGCAAACCGGTTTAGCCGATTTCGACGTTCAAAACACAATAACTGCGGCGTCGGCGGCGGCGGCGGCGACCAGAGACCCAGCGAAGACCGCACGACTTTCGTATGATTTTGAACTTTGGGCAAATCCCCAGAAATAAGCCATCGCTCCTTGGAATAAACGAGCGCCGTACTGGATCGAGACGTACGTCGAATAACAATGCGATCCGAATTTACCGGTG
The DNA here is from genome assembly GCA_900480035.1 of Eupelmus urozonus. Lineage (NCBI taxonomy): Eukaryota > Metazoa > Arthropoda > Insecta > Hymenoptera > Eupelmidae > Eupelmus > Eupelmus urozonus. The sequence goes on along the minus strand of UELX01002545.1, from coordinate 26,177 downwards.
ATGCATAGTCTTACGTTTCGTTATTTACGACCACACCGCGCGCTGGATATATATTTACTATATTCCGTACTCTCCCTTTTTTCGCTTTTCTACCGAACGCCAGGCTTCATCTCGCTTTTTTCCACATATCTGCATTTCAACGTATATCTATCCGGCAAAAAGCATTCTTTTGCAGTCGAAGAATATCTAAAATAATTTAAAGAATTGAGCCAATATTGTCGTCAGAAAATCAGTAAAAATACTATATCGAGCTGCCAAAAAAATATCACAGGATAAGATGTACGTTGATGTCGTTATTTTTCCCTTCTTTTATTGCACGGCGAAATGCTCTCTGTACTTTCTTGCGCAAGTAGTATATGCGGTGGTGGTAGTAGTACAGGGCTAGAAGAGCGAGAGAGAGAGAGAGAGAGAGAGAGAGAGAGGAGAGCTCGGCGCTACCCAGGACGTTACAGCCGCGATATATTTTGCAAATCTTTTGCTATTTATCACCCCGAGCGAGCGCGATCCACGGTCCCACACGTGCACGTAGAACGTAGCTTTTCCTGCCGCGCGCGCTTTCATATTCTGTTACCATTTTGCCAAGGCGACACACAAGGGCGCGCACGAGGCTCTGGAGATTTTCAAAATTGATCGGACGTGAAGATCTCGCGCGGTGATAAAGGAGACGCTGCTAAGAGCTGGAAAATTCGAAATTGCGCTACACGACTAAAATATAATCCGCGTTAACTGCGACATTCTTGGAGCTTTGTCAACCAGTTAGTTTTATCCTGTACCTCAACGTTTTTTATGTTTCCAAGATTTTTTATAAAATTTGCGAAATTTATTGAATACATATGCAATATTAAACTTATCTGCATGCCTGATCATTTGGTTTTCTTATTGTAATTGTGATCTTTAAGGATGAATATATTAATAAAAATATTAAATTCTATGAGTTACGAATTATTACCTTGTAATATGCGTATAATCGACTATGTTCATACATAATAAGAAGATTAACGTAAAAAAAAGATAATTGAAAGTTAGTATATAGTTTTTGATTTCGTTTTCAATAAGCAACATCAATGTTCTTCTGAAGATTGGTACGCGTTAATAGTGAATTTATAACTCAGTATAATAAGCATAAATTAAAAGACATTTTTTAAATTTGAAACAAAAAGTAAAATATTTTGTCTTTGGAAAATCTTCTTGGATAAAATATATAATTGAAGATTAACAGACTTTAATTTATAAAAGATAAATTTTGAAGGTATATTTATTGTCTTTCTTTTTTGTATTAAATGTAAAAATTTGATCATACTTACAGAGACGTATTCAAACACTTTGTTTGATAAAATCATTACCTATCATGAAGACGTCGTTTTTCTGTATAAAATCTTTCCTATGGACGTTAAGCATCCTTTAATACCTAATCTTTTTTTAATTGAGACCATTTGCTATTAATTTTTTAACAGATAATATTAAGTTAGATAAATCTGAGTTAAATTAAATTTATTTTTTTAAAGTAATTAGGAGATGAAAAATACTATTTTACTTCTAATTTAATGAAATGAACAAAATATATTGGTAATTACTTACTTTTAAAAGGATTACTCATTTTATTTTTAAATAATAATAAAGATTTAAAGAAATCATTAATAGGTAGTATCAAACGTGAGTATTCTAAATCTAAAACCAGTACTTGTAATTCCATGAAATATTGATAATTTTTTTATAAATACTAATTGTGAATCAGATGTGACTTTTGAAAATCCTGACATTAAGAAGCATATGCTTTTAAGTTTAATTGGCCGAGGAAAAAATAAATTTTAAAACCCAAGTCCTCACTAAATACCGAACGTCATCGACTGGATGACTTAGCGAGGGAGGCCAATAAATTGCGATCACGTCGAAGATTAGCCTCCGTGTCGCGACCCTCATAAATATCTGTAGTTTTTATATTACATATTTTCGCGGCAGGTTAAGCCGATTTCCTTGCAACCTTTTCTGCTGCGTCGATTTCTTCGAAAGCACTGCATCTTTCTCTGTCTTTTGTGCATAAGTGCACGAAGCTTGTATTTTTCTTTTTATAATCAGACAGAGATTAAAATCATTTATTGCATATTTATACTCTGCATATTTTTTTGATTTTGTACTTGTTATCGTGTATAATTTTTCAAATGTTCGTTCAACCAAACATTTTTATAAACTGTTACATTATATGAACAAAATTGTACATATTTGGAATTTATCAGAGTATAATAACTACTTGATAAAACGTCGATTTGAAATTTAATATTTTCTATTAAATTGTAGTAATAATTTCATTGTGTTTATTATACTTAGTTTATTAAACAATATTGACATTTGTAAATAATTACTATTACTTTATCAAAAGGAGCTCGAAAAAATATTTTTATACAAGAAAGGAGAATGAACGTCGCCAAATTCGATCGACCCCAGACTAATCCTGAAAAAATCAGGGATCGTCCCCTTCTTAATCCTCGGTAAGGAGCATCGAAGCCACAGAGCTGATGCGCCGACGGCATAGAGAGAGAAACTCCGCGCTCTTTCCGAAGATTTTGCGCGAGATGTAGGCATCTCGAATTGGTATGCGCTTCGGTCTTCCAACAATACGACAATTTATATGGATTTAGTAGACTCTCCTGAGTTATCCCTCTCGCTCTTTCTTCGGCAGCGATCTCGAGTGTTGCCTTCCGTTCGCTTTCAATAGGGCTTTGCACTTTTTTGTTTTACTCGCTCTTTTTTTTACTACACATCCCTTGAGATATTTCTTCTTGCTCTTATTTTGCAATTATGAATAATACATTTTTAACGTCGTTAAAATTTTTTAAAAGGTTTTTAAGATTTACTTAATAAATATTAGGGATTGAATCACTGTCAAATCATACAAAGGTAATTATAACAGAATTGTTATTACCTTAAAATAGAGTGTAAAATGTGATGCTAGTTACTTATCCCAGTATTTTGCTCTACAGTTTGGATTACGATTTATTTTGTTCACATACATTTAATATATGTCTGCATGTCAGCACAATTAAAATTTTCACAGTTATTGAATTTATTTATTAACATATGAATAATTTCGACAGTTTAGTTATAAAAAGAATGTCGTAATTTATGTGAAAAAAGAAAAAATTTTTTTGAGGCATTTTAAAACATAAAACGTTACATTAGATTTTTTTCGTGAAGTGAAATTCAAATAAATATTTAACTAGATTAATTAAAATCACTCTTTATGAGATGACTGGTTAAGTTTCGACTGTGAGAATAGCTCATAAAATAACAGATATCGATATAATAAGATTAATACATATAATGTAAACTTTAATTGTATCAGGCAAACTATCAAATTACTAATATACAAATTGAAATCAATTCAGATAATTATATTACAAAACAATGTAAGAAAATCTTGATTGAAGTTAAATACTGTAATTATTTTAGTATAACGCATAAATACTAATTCTACCTATAAAATATGTGAATTTAAAGTGTAAATATAAAAAGCATTGCATGTAAATATAGTAGATATTGCAGACTACAAGGATTCTTTGGTAATTTAAAGGTTCAATTTTAAGCGGTGACAGATACCCTTTAGAGTACCCAGGTGAGTGCTTTTGCTGCGTCTAACGATTTTGTAAACTGCTTTTCTATGCTAATATCGATAAGGTAGAAGAAGGTTACAATAGCATACTGTATAGTCACCAAGGGATTTCTTTCTCATAAATACGATGAAAATCACTTGCTTTGATCAAAGTAGGCATTAAATTTAACAAGCTTCTTTGGATTAATTGTTAATGAAATTTATTTTGTGTCCATAATTATAAATTACTAATAAAAAATGTTAATATTGCTTGAGATTATATTCACAAAAGTCTTATATTTATCTTATTTATAAAGTGATTTGGGCATATCTGATACACAGAAATTTGTTTTTATTAATATACTAATATATATCGTAAATACACACTTAAAATTTTAGCTTTAATTTTAAGTTTTAGTAATTGTAAATCTTGAAATTATTAAATTGTTTGTGTTCAATATATTTTTTACAGGGGACAAAAACTCAAAATTGTAGTAATAATTTAATAAAGTTTTTAAATTATTTTATTTAAATGTTAAGTTAATATATTCGATAAATAAATGTTAAAAAAATTAAATAGATTATGATTTATAAAGTTTTATATGCTTGAAAGTATCCCCAAATTGAGCGTCACTGCGCGAGACAAGAGTTTACCTCTTTTGCAAGAGATGGCGCTGGTTGTCCATTTAGACTCGGATATCTTGACTTGTACTTTTACATGAAATGTATTGTCCCTTTTTACAATTTATAATGATTATATCAAAAATCATCGTATTAAAAAGTTAAAACTATTTGTTTATTATAAATTGAAATAGTAAAGGTTTTAATGGAATCTTTTGTAAACCTTTTATAATATTTTTGATAATACTTTTTTTAATCATTTAAGATAATGTTGTTATAACATATAAAGAGGGTTTACTATATTAAACTATTGCAATAATTTTACTATTGCACTCTATGAAAGCTATAAGAAAGGCTTCTGGCATTTTTCGTGTCGCGCAGTATTAAAGAGGAACTACCATAACCATTCATTTGAGCTAATGTTTACTTTGAATTAGCTTCTCTTGAGAGAATTACTGCAGAAAACATAAAATTGCTTAAATTTCTGTATATTACCGGAAAACATTAATTTGAACATAAATGCAATTTATTTTTAAAAAAAATTTATGATCTCGACTTTGTTATACAAAAAAATAAAAAATTACTTTACTTTTTTCTTTAGAAAATTGCGTTCGTAGTTTAATTTTTATTATTGTCATTAGTTTTTTATAAAAATTGGTTTTCAATTATCGAATTTCTTTTACATTTACACATCTTACACACACAGAAATTTGATCGTACTTATTTAATAATTTATTTAATATTACATGCAGCTGAATTTATAATACATTTTTTATTTTAAGAAGTATTCTTCATTTCTTTCTACTAATTTGTAATCATGAAATTTAATTAATTCTCGCTAATTTACAAAGAATGTTCTACAATTCCGCATATTTCCTAAATATATCCCAGCGCCATGCAGACCGTTCGATAGCGCGCATACCGCAAACGTGCGACGAAATGCAAAGCAATCACGAGAATGCAAAGTCGCGACACGACTCTAAATTCTCTTATAGATCCGCGATCGTCCCTTAAGATCCGCCGGCGCGCAGTGTATGATTTCGCGATATTTATTGGTCGTCCGGAACAATGGATCGATATTGTTTTCTGATTGGGCTATGTCGTCGGCGGCGCGTGTTCCTCTCTTTCTCTCTCTCTCTCTCTCTTCCAGCTCGCGCTCCCGAAGAGCAGCTCTTACACGGCGCATAAAGCACTGGCACATATTTAAGCACGGCGCAGCACAATAAAGAGAGAGAGAGAGAGAGAGAGGGAAGAGTGGGAGTAGCAGGGAATGCGCGCACAATATACGCGAGAGAGAAAGAGAGGCAAGCGTAGCTCCTAGAGCGGTAGCGCATTTATGCCGTTCGCCGGCATAAATAATATTTAATATGACAGCGAGCCTCTGCCTAAGCGGCGGCCTTTGTGCGCGATATATTTCGTATAGAAACGTCACCGATGCCGTATCTTTCTAGGCTCCTGTACTTAGCGTAATGCTCGCCCCCGCTACCACCTTAAGCCTCTCTCGCATCGGCCTTTCTTATCTCTAAGTAATACACGACTCCTTACACGCGTTTACGCCCATCCGCGCAGCAGCTCCGTCTGCAGCGCAAGCGACTAATGGCCCAAAGGGGCTTCACTTCCTTGCGGTACATTGTCCGCTGATCGGGTAGGTCCGCAGAGAGCTCGCAGCTTCGGCGAATCTATAAAAGTTTATTACGCACGCCGAAGAATCCGTTTGGCGCGCGCGGCATGCCTGCGATTTATCATTTATTGCCAGTTATTGTCTGGCCGCGGAATCTCATTCGTGTAAGAACAATTACAGGGAGCCGCGCGAGCGCGCGGGAACAAAAGGAATGCGGGGGCCGGCTATTTGAATAAATCGATTTGCCGATCGTGTCCTCGCGGGCGCGCGCGTGCTCGCTCGCGGGGCCTGGAGAACGCGCGGGGCGATCGAAAAATTGTCGTCGAACAAAAGATCGTCCATTTGAATATCAAATTGATGCTCGCGAGGAGAGCTCGCGGCCCGATCGCTGCGCCGCCGCGGCGCGCTTATCCATAATCGTATTTAAATGAAGATCGCATAAGGTATAAAGGTTTAAGGGGGTTACACGTCGCTATACTCGACTCCCTCTCTCTCTCTCTCTCTCTTTTTCTCTTTCGGTATCGGAGAGAAGAGAAGAGGCTGGCTCTTGCTGCCGAACAATAACGATAAACCATATAATGGTTAGGCACGCGCGCGCCTGCGACAAATGCACGGGGGCTCTCGTATATGCATACAATTGATACAGATATACTATCGTCGCGAGGTTTATGCCGCAGCGTCGTTACTTTGCCGGCCCCGGTCAAAGAAAAACAGAAGGAGCCCGCGTGTACGGAGCCGGCCGCGATCGAGTAGGAAAACAGCCAGATGGAATAGAGGAGGAGGATATCACGTGAGAGCGCGGACCGCGAGATTCTCAGGTATATATGCTTGCTAGACTGTGTGCATGTGTGTGTGAGAGAGAGAGAGATGAGGAGTAGGGGTGGGGAAAGGCTTATACGGCGCCTTCGCGCAAACTAGGCTCGACAAAGCCTTGTAGACATCTGTTCTTGTCATAAACGAAGATTTAGTCGCCGCCGACGCCGCGCTCGCATGCCTCGGCTCTCCTAAGGATATAGGAGTGACCTCGAACTTCGACGGGAACACTCGCGCTTTCCGCCCTGAGAACGCGCTCTCTCGCCTGAGCTTATTGACGAACTTGCCGAGGATGAGAAGGTTTAGAGCTGCAGTAAAAGAGATGGATGAATTTAAGGATAGTTACAGGTGAATGGAAGAGTTGAGGCTGCTTGTGAAGGGAAAAAGTTTTGGAAATTTTATCGGGTTGCTCAAGTCTTGGTGTAATAGGCAGAAAAAATAAACAAAAATATCATACATTTACAGTTCTTACGTTTTTTGTTTAAATTACTACATTTTTTTATATACCTTTTTCAAAACTTTCTCTGCGTATATAGCAATAAAGCTAATAAAGCTATAAAGCAAATGTTTTTTTTTTAGTTGTCTCTTTGAATAAGAGATTTTTAGATTTGTTTAACAATAGTTCAACTCTGAGAGAAAAATGACTATTGATTACTTTCAATTAGAACTCTTAGTGGTGTAATACGACTAATAAATCTTGATTTTCAAGTTTTTGATTCTTTATATATCTACTTTAAGCAAAAATTCTCATTTTTTATTATTAATTATTTTATGTATTTAACCGTTTCACAAATATTCAGATTTATAAACTCATAAGAAAATTATTCAAGTGGCTATATAAAATAAAAGTTCTATTAATTAATTGTTGTTTTAAATATTCAAGACTCTATTGCAAGTAATAAATATGAATATAAATATTAGTATATTTACAGTTTTTTGATGAGAAAATAAGAGGTTGTAATTGATAATATCTTTAGAATGCAGATAAATACATGTCATTAAGCGATTAAATTATTAAGCGAGCCAAGATGAGCATATATACGAGCAAAATAACAATTAATTAACATATCAATAATAAATGATATTTAATGGTTTTCTACATGAATTTTTGAATATTTTTTTTTAAGAATAAAATTTTATTTTATTTAAAATACGTTCAATCTTGATTCATGAGAGAAATTTTTACTAAACGCTTTAATATAATATAATTAAAAAGAGAAAATTAGGCTTGTTCGTTTTATCTTTATTTAAAAAGTACTAAGCACTTCAAAATTTGGATATGTTAATTATATTATACTACTAGCCATCATCAGTGGAAGTCACTAAAAGTCATTTTGCTCTCAGAATTTGATTTTCGTTAAAACAAATTTCAAAGTATCTTATTATGAATTATGAGTAGAAACTAGTTATGACGTAAGTGCTACCATCATTATGAAATTTTTCTTTAAAATAACTTATTCATTGAAAAATTTTAGATAATTTTTTTTCTTCAAATTTTAATACATTAATGTTAACTTTTTAAGAGAGCGTCCTCTTCTTATCCTCTATAATCGAACATTATATCGCTCTTATTACTTCAATCACGCCGAACCTCAGAAAAAGCGGCAAAAATCTAGTCTCTTCCCAGAAGCGCGAATTGCTAGCGTTCAAGTTAAAAGCAGCCCGCATTTCGCACTCGAAGGTAGACACATACACAAGCTCGCGCAGCTAGAAAGCCCGGGCAAGAAAGAGCTCTCGCGGCTGTCGCGCGTCGATGACGTTGACGAGCGCGTAGACGTCGGGACTATAATAATACACAGCGCAGAGTCGCGCTCGCGTTCGCGCGGACGGCTCGTTGAACTCGCGCGCCTCGCGTCGCTAACAAGGCCCATTGCCACTTTATTATCGCGCGGCAGATCGGGGGCCGGGAATAGCCACAAATCACCGGAGAACTGGTTATATATCCACGCGCGGGCCCGGGAAGAGCTTCACGGTCACGTGCTCCTCTCCTCTCGCTCTCTCTCTCTCTCTCTCTCTCTACCTGTGTGTGCCGACTTGTGTACACGACGACGGTGACGCGCCTGGATACGAGCTCACCTTTGCTTAATATGAGTTACGAGGTGGGATCGAGAGAGTAGTAAGATCGTTGCGTGAGGGACAATAGCGAGGGAGTTCTGTGAGGTTTGGCGGATGTTGAGCTAGAATATGGAAGAGGAGGATTTTGGATGGATGTGGGGTGGTGCAGGATTGTTTGTTTAATTTTGGAGTACTTGGATCAGTTTATGAATTTCTATAGAAAAGCTTGTTAAAACGGTGTAATATTGTGACTTTCTCTCAAATCATGTATACATAAATATTTAAGGATGCCCTATTGATAACAAAAATATTAAAAATTTAGTAAAGATTTTTTCTTGTCAGTAGAAATGTTGCAAATTTGATAAATCTAAAAAATAAAAAAACAAATTACCACGCTCAGTTAATAAATTTTATAATTAGAGTAAAATTTACAAACTAAGGTGATAATTTATAAATTTAGAGCACACTGATATTTTTACTAACAAGAATAATAATCTTTTATAATTGTTACAATGTTAGAGCTCTAAGTGCATTGTTATTACGTTAGTTTAACATGGTTACTAAAATACTATATACATGATAATATTTAATATTTTTATTTTTTAACATAGGTGCACTATAATAAAATATTTAAAAAGGAAATAATTTTAACTTTGCGTTACTTTTTTATTTCAAAACAAGGCTACTTTATCATGTTAATTTTTCAAATTTCCATTTCTAACACGGCAAAACGCCAGGCCCAACGGCGTGAAAAAATCGTAAAACTGATTTTAACTAGCAGGCTAAATCTCTGAAATCAGAGATACCCAGCCATAATCCCCGCAAAGAATTTCACTTATATCTGGTTTTCGGCGCGCGTGTCGTTAAAAAGTCCTTCCCTTATATACCGGAGGTGTTGCGAGCGAGAGAGCGGCATCTTGATTATCGGGGAGCGGCTTCCAGGAGTAGGCCATAACATAACCCTGGGCGCAGGGCTGCGCCGCGCTCGTTTGCTCGTCCTTTGATCCCGCGATCGTCCGACGATCTCGCGATTCCTGGGAACGGTAGCCGGCTCTCCGGCTCTATACACATATACAGCTTACACGACATATAAGCGCGAGGGGCCCCGAGAGTCAAGGTAAGGAGGCCAGTACTATTGTGCACTGACTCAGAAAGAGAGAGAAGTTGCCTCGGGCCGAGTTTTGCTCTCTTTTCCACGAGCGCGTGCTCTGGCCCTCTCTCGCAGCTGCATCACGCACGCGAAACTCGTTGTTTGTCTTACTTATTACGCCGCGAAATTTATGCTCGCGGCCTTTGACAATTTAATATTTTTTTCCTCTCTCTCTCTCTCGCACTCGCGGCTTGCTCCTTTTTAAATCCGCGCGCGAGTTATTCCGCGAGATTTATCGCCGCGTTACACGCCATTGCAATTGCGCGATCGCGAGTTTTTTTTCCTCCTTCGTCAAAAAGCAGCAGAGGGGGCAAGAGTTAACAACCCCTCATTCCGGGCGCCAGATATCGCACGTGTCTGTGCGAGCGTTGCAGTGTATCCGAGAGAGGCGAGAAAAAAGGAGCAAAAGAGAGCTCCGCGGGCTCTCGGACAATGCGAGAGAGAGAGAGAGCGAGCTGAGCGCATTGTCGAGGAGAGATATTCGTTGTTGGTAGGCCTGGCCTCAAGCCGGTACCGCCTACCAGACTGATTCCTGTCTGGACAGACGTTGTTGCACTTCGACTGCCCGCGCTCTCTCTCGCCCCACCATAAGTGTCTTACCGGCCCCACGGCCGCTGCAAATAAACGATACTAGCTGGCCCTCTCCCGGATCCATCGAGGAAACCTCCTCCAAGTCTTTTCTGGCTTGGCTGGGCTTGTTTGGGAACGTCAATCGCATTGTAATCACTTTCTTATTTTTCGAACCTGTAATCTACGCTTATAATTTTCTCAATTTTTTAATTAAAGGACTATCTACTTCGGGATACAACTTATCAAACAAGCAGATTTAATAGAAAGTAGTGCAGAAAAGCGTTTACGCTGCCCGTCGATATGCACAAAGACGAGAAGCCCAAGCACCTATCAAGAATTCGAGACACGTTTCGCGCTCACGGCTCGTCCGTGCGCACGCGAGAGCTGCTACTGCAGCTGAGAAGACTATGTTCACTGCTCGCTCTTGTCCTATCTTATGCGCATGGATCAGCTGAGGTATTTTCGCAAGCGCGTTCGATCTGAAGAAAGAGGCATAATCGAGCTGCTTCCGCGCGATGCATTCCTGGAAGCTGCGTCGTTGCGAGATCCGAATGACACTGTAAGAATAATTTTGTTGGGTGCTCGTTGAATTGTGATTTTGTAAGGGGTTATCGTTGAAATAAGTTCTTTTGTGATTTTTAGGAAACAATTGAATGTTTTGATATATTTATACAATTTTATATGAATTTTATTGTATTTCACTAACTTTTAGAGAAGCGGGGGTAAAGAATTAAAAAAAATAATTTTTTTCGATCGAAAACTGTCTAGGACATTGAATTCAATTAAAGTCAAATAAATATTGGGTGTTCAATGACCTTACATCTTCTAAGGATTAAAATCATAATTTTTATACTCTATCAGAAAGAACAAATTTCAATTTTTTTAATTTTCATAATCAAAAAATTAAAGCCACAGATGCACTTTAGAACAAGAGACAGAGCAGGTTCGAAAGTGAAGGATCAAAGAGAAAGAGAGTCTCGTTACAGAGAGCAGAGCTCGGTCTGCATCGTAACGAATGGCGGACATTAGTTAAGAGGATATCAAAAGGATATCCCGAGCCGGCCACCAAGGCGAAGGGACCCCACCCAACGGGCGATCCCGCCGATGCAGTAGTAGGTAAGCGAGCGCGCGCGTCCGGGAAGCCGAAGCAGCCCGCGGAATACAATGCCTCGAACCCGAGACTCTATCGCGATATCGTCCGGTTATAAATTGGAACACAGCTTCGCCCTGGCATTATGATGTCTCTAATATGTCTTTTTCCTCGATCCCGCAGCCGTATATGCACTCGCGAGATTCGGACCGACGCCCGCCCGAGACTCTATACTTACTCTTATTACAGACGCAGCCGTTTCTTTTCTTTCGTCCATTGTGATTCCGGGCCATCTTTGGATTTCGTTTTGTTAACTCTGATTTGAGAGTTTCAGTCTTGAGATTGAAAAATATTAATTTTTACCAAGAATCATTAATAATAAACGTTTATAAGTATAACTCGGAGTAGAAATTTGGCAAAATCCATACCCGCAGCAAGCATCATTAATTACCCTCGAAAGCGGGCGCAAGCGTGGTTTTTCGTAAATTGAAGAGGGTGTGACCGTCGGCTCGTCAGTCTTGTCAGTACTTTTCGGGCGATCCTCTTGTTAAAATCATTCAAAATCTAGGCTCGCTCGCGCGCGTCCCTCCGAGATAAATAACCGAACCCGCCTCCAAAGCTCCGCGCGAGCTCGAGACTCGGAGGTCCGAGCGCGTGTGGGTGAGGAGAGTCGACTCTTTGCGCTCTTTTTCTCTCTTCCACCCGCTCTCTTTTCGGGATGTTTAACATAACACGAGCAATCATTTATGCCTGCGCGGCCGGCTCCGGCGACCTCATAATTTAACCTGGTGGGCAGAACTATCCTACGCGTTTGGTCTCGATGCGCCCGTCCGATCGGTGTATGCAGCTCTCTCTCTCTCTCTCTCTCTCTCTCTCCCCTCGTGTGTTTCGCGTATTTTTAGAAAGCCTTCGAACTCAAGCTGCATTTAATTCGTCTCGAGTTGTATGCGCGGATTCGTGCCCTTTTTGGAAAGGTTATAGATGCGTTTGATACTTGATTTTATGTAAATTATATTATTATTTAAGCATCTCATTTGGCTTTGACGATCGCAATAAATATTGCAGAATTGGTCCATGAAAATCATCATCTGCCCAAGCCCAGCCGCGTGGGCGCAGACTCGTTCGCAGCTGTCGACTGCTCACCGCAATCACATAAATCCGCGCTCGTTTTCAAATTCCCGCTCAAATTCTTCAGACCAAAACTCCAGCATATCTACAGATATCATTCTTACCGATAAAATCTATCAAAGAATTTCGACAGGCCGATATCGATGCTATCAATCGCTCGGACTTGAGTAAATCGCCGATGAAAAGTAGCCGGGCATAAAAGACATAAAGCAAAGGCACAAAGGGGGGGCAGGGCTCTCGTCGTCATCGGGCCCCCCCACGGCGGACTCGCGTTGGCGGCTCTCGCGCGACAGTAGCCCTGTACAGGGTTAAACAATGCCGCGCGCATTAATACACTTCATATTAGCCGGGGCTTAATGCGTGTTCGCCGGCCATTGTGAATGAGCGTCACTGTTTATCACCGGCCCCCGAAAGAGAGAGAGGAGAGGAGAGAGAAAGAAAGAGACAGAGGCACCATCCCCCAGTGCTGGCGCACTCGAGCGAGCGCGTATATACAGTCTTAATGCGGCGCGGGCGAGAGCAACTTCACCGCCGGGGGTCGCATTTGTCTCGAGCGCCACCGATCGCGAGGATAACGAATTCGTCTGCGCCCGCGCCGCTGCGTTTCTGTTTCTCTTTCTCCTTTCTGTTTGCATGCGAACGCCCGCCTGCACTTCCTTCGTCCTCTCTCTCTCACTCTCTATTCTCTTTTTCCGACTCTTTCTCTCTCTCTTCTCCATTCAGATTTATCAATACACGGGCTATTGTTGTCTCTGTATTTCTTTTCGCCTCGCTAAGGGCTCGCTTCTCCGCTTTGCCTGTAAAGTGCACTTTTATTTTTTCTAATTACGAGGAGCAATATATGGCTGTTTTTTCTTTATTTGCAATTGATTTGAGCACCAATATCGTCCTTCTAATATTCGGAATATGCAATTGTAATATTGAAGATGTTCTTGTTTTCTTTTTCTGTTGGAAAATAAAATAAAATGAAAAATGACACTCCACTTTTCCAAGACTCCAATTTCTCGACAATGAGCAAGAGAGATCAGGGAGAGTCGACTCGGTGCTCGCAGGCAGTAAAATTACTGGTACAAAAATAATCGTCGCGAGTAGACGGCGGGCGAGCCGCGCGCTGCCTCCGCTCGCTCTCGGATCAAAAGATAATTTCTGGAGTAAGAGCGCACGAAGCAGAAGGGTATATACGTAGTCAAGTCCAGAGACAAATATAGTTCGTTAGTCGATGATGTCTCCGCGCGAGCTGGCTCTCTTTCGCTCTCTCCACCCCCGTTGAAACCGCCCCCCCCCCTACTCCGGCTGGCGCATATTATTTCTGGCATTGACTCCGCCGAACGTATACGACCCGACGACACCATCATCGCTCCAAGTGACTCACATTGCCCGAAATATTCGCGATCGTCGCTAGCTTCTTCTGCTCCGTTATCCCGAGCTACTGTCATTGTTCGCGATTGAGAGAGCGCACAAAGCACCTTTTTACGCGGAGCTTTTCGTCGCCGACGGAAATACCGATTAATAAGCGCTTGTGTCTTGCTAGCCTTCCGCGAATCCGGCTTCTGCATGCCGAGAGTCGAACGACGTTTGTCGTCTAAAAATATACACGTGGCGATATCGGAGCGTAGGCGAGCTCGGCTAATTAAACTTTAACCTCGTAAATTCATCGTCCAAGATCAATTTGCCAACTGGCGCGTACGTTAAAACCTTTATGGGCAGCCAGCGAGTGCACAGAAGAAAAAAAACAGAGTAAAACGTTAGAGTAAGTGTATATACGCACTGTCACCCGTCTGAATTTCAGTCGAAACAAGACGGAAACAAAGCCGGAGGCCGGCTGTTTTGAATATAAGCTCGAAATAATCGATGCCGGCTTCTTCGACAGACCGCGAATATCCGTTACGTTTCACGTGACGCACAAAGCCCGCCGATATTTAAATGCTTTGTGTCGCCTAACATAAAGAGCCGCGCCGTCAAACACAGACGCAGCAACACGCGACTCTGAATAGGGCCCCCCAAGTGTCGTCCCGGCAAGTATTTCATCGTAATACGCTTTACCATTAGTTTATCAGCTATATTAATGTTACGATTGCTCGCGCCCAGACGCATAACCTTCGAGTCTTCGCGGGCCCGATCGGAAGGTTCGAGAGCCAGGCCGTTCGTCAGCGGAATTTATTCGAGCTGTAAAACTTATGGCAGCTCGCTCTTTGATTTGGGCTCTATACAATGTCACGTGATGTAAATTGCAAAACTTTTTACGAGCCCAAGTGCGCCGCCAAGGAGCCGGGGAGCCGCGCGAATCGCTTTGCTATTCATCGCGGTGCAACTGGCGCTCTCCGCGTGTTTTTATTACGCTTCTTCTTTATTAAAGAAAATGTTTATAATGGCGATTAAAGCAGCCGAGCGGCCCCGGGCATACTAATCCCGATTGCTACGTGATTTTCGCGTGTACGAAAGACGCGACTAGTGCAAAAGCAGCCGAGCTCGTCTATCGAGCCGCTTACGCTCGTGAGAATATCGCGCGGAAAAAGATATCGGGCGGTCCGGGACAAAGGAGCGGGCTTGCGTCAGAAATAGAAGTCGCGCTGGCGCAGCCGAGGAGGAGAAAGAGTAGATGCGCGTGCTCGCGGTCGAACGTCGCTGGAATATTAATGCCGGCGCGCGCGCAAGTTCGACTTGGAACGAATTGCCGCGCGCATCGCCTGTCAGCGAGCCAATCCTCGGAGCGCAAGCGGCATTTTACACAAGCGCGTCCCTTGCAAATTTATAGAAACGCGACGCCCGCCGCGCACGCGCCGACGTTTTTTTTTCTTCTTGGGTCTATATGGGTGTATTGCTATTCGTGGATGATTTTTTTTGGAGGAGAAGGAGGAGGATGACGCACTGGAGAGGCGCGCGCGTTGATCGTTCTTATTATTCAATACGCGGCTTTATGTTAGCCGCGGGGCCTTTTTTCTCGCCGACGTCGATTTGGAAATTGTGCCTGGGGATGGCAGGGGACTTGCGAGCTGCATGATTATCAACGGGATTGTGATCCGTTGCAGGTGAGATTTATGATTTTTTGAGAATGGAGGGAACGTGATTGCTGTATTGAATTCTGGCTTGGTATTTTAGCATTTTTTTAACTGAATAAAATAATGTATTTATGTTGTAATAGTATTGTATGAGAAATGGATATGACAAAACATTCTTCTATTTGTATGTTGAGAAGCTTGAATCTAGATATTGAATAATGTTCAAGTCCTCAGCTTCTATTTTCAATACCTTGAATTTGATTAGAATCACTGTAAGTCGATGTTGTCCCAGTGCAAGGAGCGCTGAGTTCGACATTTTCTTTAAGATATCAGTAGAACGTAAATAAGAGAAACAAAGGGTAAATAAGGCACATTACCAAAGGATCGTCACGACTCGAAAGACTAAGCGTCGATCGCGCTCATCGCTTCTGAATGGAAACTGCTTCGTGAAATCCTTCCGATTTACATATTTATTCCACGAAGCAAAGATTCCCTTGGACAGATGGGAAATTGTCTCGCTGACCGATCGGATTCGTTCGGCAAAATCCTCGGCTTTATCGTTGTTCAGCTCTATAAAAATCCTTTCCTGATATCCGGAAATGTATTTTATTCTTCTTGATGCGTATGCTAAAACTGATGTACTTTTAGAAGATTCAGGACTTCTTTCTATTTAAGAAAATTTCTTTATCGCAGAAATTCATAGAAATTCGAATACATCATTAAAAATTTTTTTTACTAATCTAACAATATGTTCTCTTCTAAATTAATACATTTCACAAGTATACAAAATTTTATTTAGTAAGCCTGTCGTAAAGCAATAATCACTCAACAATGCAGCCTGAAAGCGAGTTTATCCTGTAAGGCATCAAGGGAGAGAGAGGGAGATAGGAGAGAGTTCGAAGGTGTCTTCTTAGAGCGAAGGCGAAGTAGAAGCTCTCGGGAGATCGGCTTTGAAAATGATCGTCGGTAGAAGAGTAAAAGCCGGTGCAAGCTAGCTAGGAGCATATCGCATCGCCTCGTAGCCGCGAGGTATCGCGTGTCAAGGATGCGGCTCATGGCGGTTTTCGCGACTACGGCGCGGCACTACTTAACGAACTTAACCACTGGCGGGGCGCGCGTGTGTGTGTCTATGTGCAGCGAGCACTTCCATCCCTCCCTCCCCCCCGTGCCCTGATAACGGAGCGTCAAGCCTCTGAACGCGAGCGAGAGAGGACGTGGAAATTCTTAACGCTGTTAAGATATGTTAATTTTGTTTACCTATAAGCTATTAAAGGGGCTCTAACGTGCTTAAAGCTAAACCAGTTTAGTTTTGCGCGCCGAGGAGAGATGTGTTCACGGCAGATCCTAAGGGATTCTTGCCTGCGAGCTTGCGAAGGCTCGCCCCCCTCCCCCCTCTAGCTTGACTTTCTCTTCGCGCGCAGCGGCAAAGGGTGGAATTTAGGTTTATACGCGCGCCGAGCGCCGGATCTTATCTTTGCTTGCGCGCTCGAGTTCTCGTTTTCTCTCTCTCCCTCTCCTGCGCGCGAATATCGAAATTCGCTAGTATAACAAAACTGTTTACATCCTGGCATATAAACGGGCGCGGGCCGAGCGAGGGAGTAGCTATAATGCCGGTTAATTTTCCCGTCGTGGCTTGCAACATTGAATTTCATTTGATTTAATTAGCTCCCCGCTAATGGAAAGAGAGTGCGCAGCCCTGGAAAAACAAAAACGGCACTTGCAAATGAAATCGCTACTTCTCTAGGAGGATGAAAATATCGGCAATTCTGCGGGTGTAACAATTTAAATTGTTTGCCATCACTAATAACCCGGGCCGAGTAAACGCGGCATTATTAACAGGTTGGCAAACATCTGGCTGTATTAGTGATCCAGCGCGCCCGCATAGTCTTTGCGTTGCCGCGCTGCATGCCGCCGCCGCCGCTGCACTACTACTATCCGAAAGCTGCGCGCTCGCCTCCTTCTCCCGGCCCTTATTCCGATCTCTTGTACAGATATTTGCCGTGTCTACACGGCCAAATTATCCTCGGCGATTTGAAGATAGAGGATTTTCTCGGCAGGCCGCCCTCGCTATTTCTCCTATAAAAGCCCGGCCGCCTCTGATTCGAAGAGGGAAAAGCCGCGATTTCCCTGCAGGAATCAAACGCTCGCGCTGAGCAAACTGCGAGATTCCAATCGCGGAATCCGATTTCCTCTCCATATCCGCCCCGAGGATTTCGAAATTTCTAATGCCCGCGCGAGGTGGCTTCGATTAGCATGGTAATCGCTGGCGGACTTGGAGGGAGTATCGCTTCAACGATACGCTAGAGGCACATCCGATCGCGGCGCGATAACGTCGCGGGCCCGGGCGTGCTTTTAAAATATTCTTTTCGCGCGCGCTCCGGCAAGCGCGCGCCTTTCGTGCGCTCGGAGGTGAGCCGCTTTGGCCAATTAGTCCTCGAGTTCCAGGAACAAACGAGCGGAATTCGAGCTACCAGATCGGCGAGCCACGTTCTAAATCTCGCCGATACGATCTTTCTCTTTCTCCTTCTCTCTTTGCCGCTTGGTCGTTCGCGAAAGCCGGCCGCGCGCACGAGCGTAAGAAGGAGGCTAGGGACGCGAGGAACATAAAAGGTCGCGGACGAGCTGGAATAATGCGCGCCGTTCTCATCGTTAAGAAATGAGAGGGGGCGCCCGAGAAAGAGAGATAGTCGCGGAAAGGAGGCAATTTTTTTGACGAGCTGAATTTCGACGGATTTCCCTGAAATATGTAACGCGCGATGAATGAGCAAGTAGATCGAAGAGAGTAGCCGAGCCGGCGTTGTTATACCTCGGAGCGCGCAGCGCCATTTTGGTATCCCGCTGAGCTGGATCTGCATTTACATGCATCATACACTTTGCCATTGCCGCTTAATTCTGACTCGGTCCTTTTTCCCTACGCACGCGCGCGGCTCTCTCTCTCCCTCTGCCTTTTCTTTCTCTCTTTCTCCGTCCGCGCTCATCCTTCTTCCCTTTCTTGCTCTTTCTCATTCGCTTTCTTGACCGCAATGCTTCTTAATAATCTTCATTTCACTTTTTAATTCTCTCTTTTCTCCTGACTCAGCGCTCCTTTTGCTTTTAAGCTTATTTGTTTAGCAACATTGTTCATTGAAAAAGGAGATTAAATTACATTTTGAATTCATCATCGAATATTGCGATTTTTTAGCAACTAAGTTTCAAGAATCGCTTATAAGATAAATTTTAGTAATTAAATTCGTGGCTTTTAAAATGTTAGTATTTTCAATATTATTATATACTATATAGTATACAGGATGGAAAATTTTGTACGTACGTAATCCATGCATCCTCTGTTACGCAAATTTACATGAAAACAAATGACGATTACGTCCTTTCGATACAAAACACTTTGCGTTCAATAGAATTAATAATTAAAGGCTTCACCGACAGACGTCCATTATGCACACTCGCATTGAGCGTCTCGTATAATTGCTTATTATCCATCGACAATAATTGACACACATCACTGTAGACGGATTCCCCATTATATATTATCCTTCTCAAATCGGGCAAGTGTAACCGGGCGCTTTTGTATAAAGGGCGCGCCGTTTGAAAAGAGAAAACGAATTAATCGATGAATGCAGAAGTAAGCAGGTAATTCTAAATGAGCCTGTATAGGTCCTCATCTCGGCGAAGGTCGGCCCATCCAGACGCAACCCCCGACGCGAGCCTCGCGAGATTTACCTGACAGCCAGACAGAAGAACTCGCGCTCTCTCTCTCTCGACGAGGAAAAAAAATACATACATAAAAAGCGCTCGATGCCAACAAGAGAGAGAGAGAGAGAGAGAAAGAAAAGTGGCTGACGGGGACAGAGGCACACGAGCGAGAGAAAGAGCGAAATAAAGGAGAGGAGATCGACAAGCGCAGAAGCGGAGAAACAGAGCGCGCGCGCGTATTTTTATTTATTCAGATTTCGATTATCTTGCCTGTCTCGCGGAGACCAGTTTGATGGAGACCACCTAGCGGGGGTCGCCGCCGCGGCAGCCGACGCCGTAACTCAGTCGCCTTCGAACCCTCGGGAATTTCGTTCTCCGAGTCGAAAATATACCGAAATCGCCCGCTATGCTCTCGTGAATGGGGTTGGCGAAGGCTGACACTATACCGGTCCAAGTTTTAATAATTGTTTAATTAATTCAGGTCTCTTCAAATAATTAAGCACTTGTACATTTTCATCTTGTCTTGTACATATTTAATGATTCATATATCATTTCATTCTTATCAAAGACTTATTGCGTATGCAAAATTACCATTTTCTTAAACGAGCTCAAAAGTATTTTTCGAGAATTTCAATATAAAAAGCGAGCAGAAAATTTCGTTCGCTTATTAATAGGTTTATAGGTCGTGAATACAAGGCAGCGGAAGAAATGCGATTTTCTGGATGGAAAGAAAGGGCGGATAAAGGGGGTTAGGGAAAAAACAATAAAGTGCAAGAAAGAAGTCTTCTGTGGTCTTTGGTGGCGGCCGGGGGAGGAGAGGAGAGCAGAGCGAGCGGGCGAGCGTCATCGCCCGGCCATTTCTCGGTTCGATCGTAAAATCTAATGGCGCATAAACCGTGGAAAAAAGGCTTCGTTATGTAGGGAAAAAGCGTAGACGGTCCCAAGCTCGCGAGCGCGCGCGAGAGACAGAGAGCGTTATTAGTACTTTATGTTAATCGCCGTTTCGTTTCGGACGTCGAACGGCCTTAAATCGGCCCGCTGAACAGCCCTGCTCCGCCGTAAATTCGAATCACGAGTCGGGGGCCTCGATTAAAATCAATTTTTCAGATGGCCTCGCTATTAAACCCACCGCGCTTTTTTCCTCGGCTCTCTCTCTCTCTATCGCCTTATCTCATTAGAATAACGACGACTATTCTTGAGCCGGCAGTACGGTCTAATTGAAAGATGCTAAATTAAAATTAAGAATAAATTGAATTTTTCGCCAACAGAATAACGCAACGGCCCACGTCATTACCTCTTTATGTCATAATTTCACTGCTTATCTCAAATATCGTCCAGCGCTTTACTATATACTTTACAAAAAAGCATACAATATAATACCCAGCTATAAAAGGCATAAAGACATCAACACAGGGAGGCTGAAAGTGCCATGCCAATAGTGCAGAATATTGAGAGAATGTAAAAGCGGGGGTGTATAGGGCTGGCCGAGGGGGGTAGTAGGGCGGCTTGGGATGAGCCCTGGCACAGTGTGCTTGGCCTCGCGCGTCTCTAAGCCACAGGCCGGCTGCAGGCTTGCTCGCGCGCGCTTTTCACGTGTGCGCTCACGCACTCGCTCAAAGGGTCCGGCCGTAAAATATATATTAAAGCCTCTGCTCGCGCATGAATATTCATACCGTCAAGTTTTCAATTTTCTGCGAATACTTTCCGGGGCCCTGCCTTTTAGACGTTTTATAGCCCGTAAAGAGAGAGAGAGGCGGCGCGTGGAGGGGTCCGGCCTAGCTCGGCCCCGGGATTATACCGTCCGGCTTATTAGTTTCGCATACGCGTAACGTACTTTGTTTTCTCACTTAATAAAGCGCCGAGAGCGCCGGCCCTCGTCCTTATATAAGCTGCCGGATTTCGCGTGCGCTGCTTTTTTGTCCCGCGGCTCGTTAAAATTTTGATTTCCTACTATCGAGATTCTTGGCGGCCGCAAACGACGCTTTTTATTAAGCCTTTTTCCAGCCAAGCCGGAGGGAGGTTGAGGTATAAGTTCGGCCTCTCCCTCTGTGCTCGCCCGATTAATGACGGCACAGTCGGCGGTGCGAAAGAGCAAAGTGCGGAAGACGAGAGGGGGCTGAGATAGTGTGCCGTGAGCTCGCGGAGAGAATTTCCCGTCCGTGATAATTTAACAGTCAATTAGGTCGCGTTTCGAGCTACCGAACTCGGCAGCGATAATATCGACTGGTAAGCGTTATTTTGCTGAAATCGCTGCCGCCGCCGCTGGCGAGTCCCGCATGAGCGGCGGCGGGTTTCCTGGATTTCTGGATTTCTCCGCGCGCGTTCCCGTCTCCTCTAACTTCTCCGTGTTCGCAGAGCGCGCGCGAAACTCCCGCGCGCGCCCTACGACTGCGAGCTCTGCTTTCTCCCTCTCTGTTGTAGAAAAGCAGGAGGAGCCGCTCGGTGCTCGTTCTCCCGCGGCCCCCGCGCGCCGTAATTGTTTGATTACTCAGCAGCGCGCACCGCCGAAGCCACAGGCTCGACTCGAACTGCGGACCCCCGTAAAGGCCAAGATTATCGGCTAACCTTGGCTCTGAACGTTCTTTTTTACAAAGGGGATAGTAATTATGCTATATAAATAATATTAATCTGAAAAATTTGTATAAAAAATTTTTTGACACGTCGTGCGGGAACTTTGTTTTTCCGCACGCTCGGTCGGAAACGCATGCATTAAAACAAGCTTTCCGCACGTCGTGTCAAAAAATTATCTACGACACATGAGCAGTAAAGTCTTGTTTCACTCGTGCGTAAACGTCCACACGAGGTTAAAATCACTTTACCGCACTTGTGTCGTAAATAACTATTCCAGTCTATTAAAAAATAAAACTGGAAAATCAAACATTTATCGCTCATGAATTTCCCATAAAGCAAACAATCAAAAGTCATTATTTTGACAGCGACACAATAACCGCTGTCAAAATCCATAATACCCCGCGCGGTCCATCATAAAGACCGGAGGAGGATCGATCGGTATCGGGCGTCGAGTCAACAAGCTGCCGCTACAGCCACGCGGAGCCTGCCGAAAAGTCTTCTCACGGGAGTCTCGTCCGCGTGAATGACGAGGGATGAGTGGCTCGCGCAGCGCGCAGGCAAGTAAGGGAAAATCCCGACAATAGAAGTGCTGTTGCGTGAGCTGTTGAAGGCGCCGAGGCTCGAGTGTATCAGGAAATCTCGAGGGTGTAGGTATCCATCGAAAATCGCGAAGGCGGAAGATTATTTTTGAGAATAGGAGCGGCCCACCGCGCTCATCCGAGATTTCACGCGTGGCTTGCTTTCGAGCTCGGGAAAATCGTATATTATATATAAGGAGTTCGATTATAGCTGTACGTGCTCTTGTTGTACACTTTTTTTGG
Source organism: Eupelmus urozonus (assembly GCA_900480035.1). NCBI lineage: Eukaryota > Metazoa > Arthropoda > Insecta > Hymenoptera > Eupelmidae > Eupelmus > Eupelmus urozonus. The sequence continues at coordinate 3,462 of UELX01002545.1, read as the reverse complement.
CTAATAAAAAACTTGTGAGTATTTTTCGAAATTTATATATATTAATAATATTTAACAAATTTTATCTATTGTTAATTTTATGTTTCTTGATTTTATTTTATTTGGTAAAGAAATCAATTATAGATAGAAGTGATAAAAAATTTATTTTCAAAGCCTATAAATAAATCATCAGTCGAAAGAATCGACAGGTATACATATCAATAAGCAAAACCAATACAGAAAAGTCATCAGCCGTCGAGTACATCTCAATCAGGCATATCCCAATTTCGATAAGCGAGCCTCCGCTTATTGTCAAGCTCGTATACGTCCAAGCTCGCATATCGAATCCCATTGTGGGCCTCCTTATATTTATGCATTAACAATTACCACGGCCTTGCTCGGCTCGGCTCGGCTGGTACATATCGGAGTCGTGTCCCTTTGTGAGCAGCGATTCCAGATAAGCTCAACGCGGACGGCGATGATCTCAGCGCCCGCTTCTTGCGCTCGCGTAGCCAGTTCAACGAACATCTCGACAAAGTAAGACCGGTTATATGCATCGCGTATGTATGCGAATGCAATGATCCTCCACAATGCCTGAATGCCCGGCCGATGATAATCTACGAATAAAAATTCCGAAATATCAAGGCTGAGGAGAGAGAGGGAGAGAAAAAAGAGAGGAGAACGAGGAGCAATAACGAGAAGCGAAACAAAACAAAAATTGAAAATTACCATCCGGCCGGCTTATTGTTGCGAGAAAATCATTTGTGCCGGAGGAAGGAACTCGCCATTCTTCTACATTTCATTAAGGACTGCCCGACGACCACAATGCGCGCAGTTTACTCTTTATCCAGGCATGCCCCCACCGCGATCGCTCACGCGCGCCTAACGCCAAAGTCGCCCTCGTACCTATACACACGGCGCGATGACAAAGGTCGCTCCCCTTCGTTTTTTCACCTTTCGATTCGCCCTCTCGAACCTGTCAGATATTTATCACGAGCAGTGGAGAAAAGCCGTGAAAAAGAAGGTGAGGTTAAACGGGTTCGATCGTTCGAGTGCTCGCGTTGCGTGCGCTCTTTGCGTGGGAGACTGGAAAGTCTCCCGAGATCGAGAAGAGCGACAATATAAACGCGCTCGCGACCCGACCTCGCGGGTGCGCGCTGGAAAAAGAGGAGAAAAAAGGAGAGGTAGAGAGAGAGAGAAGCGAGGAGGAAGAAAAAAAAATCGTGCGTGCGACAGTCGCGCATTGTTCTCACGACAGTAGTGCGCGCACGGCTCTCCTCCCTTGTGGGACGCGCGAGCGTGTCCTGGGGATCGCTCACGCACGAATGAAAGACCGATTACCACTATTATTAGAATGCAGCCGCAAAGAGCGCGCACGCGCGCTTCCTTGGAATCGGCTGTTTTTACTGCAAAATTGGGACGCGATTGTTGTTCGTTCGTAAGTCGAGATAGAGAGCTGTTCCGCTCGGCGCGAGATATTTTGAGGTGTAGCAGTATGCTTTTTCCTTTGTCGTTTTGGAAATGACTTTCGACTTTTCTCACTTAATTGCGCAGATATTTTTTGGAAAAATTTAGATTTTATTATTTTGCTAAGAATTAAGTTGCAGTACGTACATAAACTAAAAGGAAATTACATATAAAGTCTTAAAGAAAGTTCTTTATCTTATATAAAATCTGAACGAAAATTCGCATGGCAATTTATTGCTAAGATCAATTGAAAATTATTAAGAAATTCTTAAAGTTATTTATAATTGTGTATTGATTCATTATTCTATCATGTAATAAATTTTAATAAATTTTCACACTGAGAAAAAGTTTTGAAAGTTTTTAGATTCCGTTATACTAGAATCTATTACATTTAACTAATTTATTGTACTAGAAAAATTTATTAAATGTACTTGATGCGAACTTAACATGAAAATTGATTAATCAATTAAAAAAAAAACATTTTTTGATTTTAACAATATTTTATTGTTTATTGACAAGAAAATAATTGCCATTTCATGTAGACTACTAGCATTATTTTAATAACGAAACAAATATAATTTTTACTAGAATTATATTTTCCTTTACCAGAATTTACTATTCTTACTACAAAATTTGATAGATTTTACTCAAAGGATTTTTCTGACTTGAAGAATGTAAGACCATCTTGTCTTACAAATTTGATAAAAATTGGCCAGTACACTACTATACATGATTCATTTTCTTTAATTTGTTGACGTTATTAAAACTTAAATGAAACATTTTAGATTTATCAAAACCTGTAACAAAATATACTTAATTTATTAAAGTACTTTTATAAATTAAAATTTAATAAATTAATGAATTTATCTAAATGTTGCGAATACGATTCTTAATAAAATTGAAAGTACTTTTGAATGTGACATCCACCTAATAAAGTAGGTAAAAAAAATATATCCAGCGCAAATAATAATTTACTTTCTTCTACCTATCTTTATACAAAAAACATAAAATTGAAAAGTATTTTTAATTTTGTTCATTATGATTGTTTAATAAAGATTTACAAAATTTAGGTAACTTAATCGTTTTAAAAAGTATTTGAATGAATGATGTGTAATGATGTATACTTTATTATGGGTTTTAATAAATATAAAATGTTAAAATTTATTTCTTATAATATCAATAAATATGTGGATAACGCTTAAAATAAATTAAAGCAGTTCTGATATAAATTTTAATAATGTATTACTAAAGTCATATAGTATGTCTCAGAAATAACTTACAAAGACAGGTCTAGGCCTCTGGATCAGGATTTTTGCTTAAACTTTGGAATGTGTTTTAAAATATAAAAATATGAAGAAAATCATAATTTTTAACTCTAACGCTTTAAAAAACTCAAGTTATTGATATTTTTAGCTTTATTTTAAGGAACTATTAAAATAAACGCTATTTTTTAAACCCCTTATTGCAGAATAAAAGTATTCTACTTTTTTGATTCTTAAATGTAAACTATTTTTTTTCTACGGAACATAACGACTACGCCTTATTCTACTTTATGTTACAGTGAGAATGCGTACTAGTGTATAGTGTACTTTTTGATTTACCTTGATTTCACCTACGTTCGGTGTTTTATTAGTTTAGGTAAACCGTACAACAATAATAAAAATTTATAATTTAATATAATTACTTCTCAGAATATGTTGACAATAACGGTCACATGTGTATTTTCTTAATTGTTGATATTTTTAATGCTTCTATACTTTCTACATCAGTAAATGGTACGATTTCCAATTAAATATATCATGAATAAGATCCTTGAAGATTATTTTAAACCAAAATCTACTAAAAATTTAATTTCAAGCATATTTTCATAATTATTTCTAAAGTAAATAAATCTAAAAATCAAACAGAATTTTACATTTAATTAATTAAAATAATTTTGATATTTTTTAAAATCTATAATTATTTAGAATTATTTTATTTGTAAATTAAATAGCCTCCTACATAGCTATTTCCTAT
>UELX01002544.1:0-30199 GCA_900480035.1 Eupelmus urozonus | reverse complement strand
GAGTTTTCCCGTTTCTTAAAGAGATTCTCCGATTTTAAACGGGGAAACTCCTTCTTTCAGTCAAAAGCTAAAATTGCCTATAATTTTTCAGAAAATTTGCCCATATTTTCGCTAATTAAGCGAATTATTTTTGTCAGTATGTGCAATAAATATTCAATATCTGCAAACTATTTTTTTTAAAAATTATGCTTTTTTACTTTAGTTCCACTTACCTTTGTACATGATTTTACAAATTTTACAAAGTATGACAATTTTATGGCAAAGTTTACCAAAGAAAATGATTTGCACTAGAAATTGATTAAATTATTGAGATTACAAAATAGTACATTTCGATACTATTGCGAGAAAGTGATTTTAGCCAAGCGTAAAAGTTTGCGTCCGAGCGAAGCGAGGGTGACAAAGCCACGCGAAGTTGAATTCCTCGATCAAACCGTATTTTTTATACGATGTACACTAAGTAAGTTTTAGCATACGCTTTTTTGTTCGAACGTGTCAAAAAATTAATGTTCTCATTGAATGATTATAAAAATTATATAAGATAATAAAATATTGTTGAAATTGTTAATTTGTTGTATTAAAAAAATAAAATGAAAAATTATATATAATCTAACAACAAATAATAGTCTACTTTTTAATTAATATTTTCTGAATCAAAACTTTTATTAATTTTCTAGCAACTAAATATTTTTTTAATTTGTTCACAACCGACATATATGCGATCATTTTAGCTTTGTATACCTAGACACTGGTATACATGTTAATACTAGTATAACTAATAGAATGGTTATTTTCAGTTTTTTAATCTTGTTAATTAATTCGTAACGAAATTTTCTACATGTTACAATAAATTTGTAAAAAACACTTTCAACTCCAATCATTTTAAAAAGTTGCTCTTTAGAAAATGTTGTGTTCAACTGTAGTGAAAATGTTTAAAGTTACATAGCGCGTGTGCGAAATTTGTACTTAATTTTATTAACAAACATTTTGCAAAGAATATTAAATGACTGAAATCATGTGTTTGGGACGTTCAAAATATTTTCGTTATTGCATGTATTGTTTAGTGCATTTTTTTTAAATAATATCGTATATTTTTATTTCTGCGGCATATTTTTGAATAAATTAAAATATGGAAGAACATTTCGGAACTTTTAAAGATATTTAAGAATGTTAAAAAAATTTAAAACATACATTTACTACCTATATGGAACATGTTTTCTAAATACTCATTCTAAAGTAAATAAATTTATCATTTCGCTTTTAATAATAGATCTATCTACTTATTTACGATAAATTTATCATCATGCTACTTTTAAAGAATCTTGCTTTTTTAATTATATTAAAATATGTCTCAAACTCTCAACTCGCCAACTGTCCACCAGAACCATCAAAAGATTGCAAGCTACACCTAAAATAATTAGCACTTCTAGATATTAGCAGACTACATTATCATTAACACCAACTGTAAAACGAAAGTCTTGCAAATGGATCACTGAAATGCGAATGAACGACAAACTTATTTTAGTTGGCAGACTTGCGAGCTTTAAAACAGCTGATTATTTCTATTTATTCGCAAGCACAAATACTTGTAAGAAAGCCTTAATACTTCCATATAGCCTTTATGTGCGCCTCACGTGGAGCCGGTAAGTGCGTGGTTCGTTTTGGATTTCGTAATCAAAACAATGGTTAAAATTGTTTTTCGAAAAACATCCTTTTAAGAAATCGTTGCATACATTAAAGTTATTATCATATTTACTTTATTGTGCTTACTGTTTTCCAGAAATACAAGCAGCTTACATGACTGCTTTATTATTCTTTAGTCATTAACTTAGTTCCAAAATGTTTGCCGAAGGATTGAGTAGAGTGTTAAAGTGCCATGGGAGAATTGCACTGCAGAATGTGGATCCGGCGATCAAATTTTTCTCTGGTGTTTGTAAAAATCATAAACTGCAACAAGCTGGTGAAAAATTAAACGTTTTGAATAGAAAAAGTTTTGTGTATAAAGTATTAAAAAGCAATGAGAGGTATTGCAATTCGCAAGCACATAAAGGACAGAGTTTATATGTTGAAAATCTTTTCTCTATGCGTCGTGTACTACAAGATTCTAGTCACCCTACAAGCACTGTAGTTGTACCACTAAATTTAAAAGAAAACTTACAAATTGACAAAGATGATGATTTATTAGAATTGTCATGGTCTAGTATGAATAATGCAGATTTATTAAGTAACTTTAAACTACTTTCTTTCTATGCTTTCAAAAATGATGTATTTATTCACGAGCCAAAATACCGAAACATACTGGAAACATTATCAAGTCGATGTTTAGAATTCAATGATCAAGAGCTGCAGAATCTAATGGATTGTGTTGCATTATGGAGTACTCAAAAGAAAGAGCCAATTTATGAAAATTTTTGTAAAGTTTTGGATAAGGAATGTTTAAAACGAATGCCTAATTGGTCAATTGATAAGTTAATGTTGATGAATGATCAGTTTCATTATATGAAAATGGCAAGATTATCGGAATTTACTTATCGTAGTTTAAAAAAAGTTGGTTTCAAATTAAAAAATTTATCTCCATCACAGTTAATACAGTTTACATTTTTTATGAAAATAAATCGAAGAATTCCTGTTCCACCATATGAGTTAGAGTATTACATAGAAAAATATGCTGATAAGTTCACAATAGGACAGTTAGGAATATATCTAATTGCATTAGAACAATATGATATCACAATTAAAAATCCAAATTTTACAAGGAAACTTTTAAAAAGATTTAGTCAGAATTTAGAGAATGTCAATGAAAGTGTTATAGCAGCACTTTTGAAATCTATACAGTAAGTGAAATATTGCCTATAAAATTAAACATGAAAAAATAATTTTTTATGTAAACTTAAAAATTAATTCTTTGAACTTTACATAGAACTTAAATTGTATATCTTTTCTTTAGTTCAGCAAATGATAAAAATATGATAGAAGAAATAAATGATTTTTTTAAATTATTGGAAATGCGAGTTTCAAATTATTATTTGGCAACTTTAGTAATTATTGCTGATACACAAAGAAGACTTTTAATACATAATGATGTAGTTATGACAAAAATATTAGAAAAGTAAGTTGTTATATAAATTTATAAGCTTAATTTTAATTTAAACTAATTTTATTATTAGATTTAAATAAAATATTGTTTTTTACATTATAGGTTCGAAAAGGAAATGAATAATCCACATATGACTTTAAAATATTTGGCCGAGATAATATTGGCTATAAGTACATTTAATTATGACCCTAAGACAACAACTTTTTATTCTTGTGTAAATAATAAATTATTAACTTTTGATAGCAATGACGAATTAAAAAGGTAAATATAAAAATTTTTTAAAGTAATGCCACAATTATTATTTTATTGCACTTTTTAATAAGATATTTTAAAAAAAATCATTTTAATTTTACTAAACCAGAATAAACTAATAATTTATTTTGATTCCTCGATTTTCCTTTATTAATAGTAATATTAAATGTTGCTATATAGGAATTATCCACGAACATATGTCAATATTGTTTCAAACATGCTTCAAGTGAATTTTTATCCAGAAGAAGCTTTAAAACGTTCAATGGAACACGAATTTCTTAATAAATCTTGTGCAAATGAGAAACACATGTTGGATAACAACTACCTTCTTATGGATTATTTTATAGAACTAGAACATCCTGAATACAATGGTCCAAGATTAGACAAAAAATTACGTGAATTCTTACTTAAGGTAAAACTAATTATTTTACTTTTATTGTATTAAATTTCTGAATTTCTGATTTTTTTTTTAGAAATTTGGAGCAATGTTTAATGACAAAATAAAAAGTATTGAAAAAATCGGGAAATACGGCAAACTGATGAACGAGGTAGCAGATACTTGCAAGGTATTTATTTATGAACTTCGTAATTATTTATGTCTAATATAACTCTTCAAGGTTTATATTTCATTAAAAGAAAAGTTAAGCTAAATAAAATGTTTTAATGAACTTCATAATTATTTATATCTAGTATAACTTTTCAAGTTTTATATTTAATTAAAAGAAAAGTTAAGCTAAATAAAATATTTTAATGATACCTACAAATTTGTGAAGTTCAGTTAAAGTTTCGTTTTGCAAATGTCATAAAATCATTTTTATTCACGCAAAGTGAACAAAACCGTTTAATTTTTTCTTCATACATATTGTACAAAAAATTAAATTTTAGGCACGCAAAACACAAACACTTTAACATACTTTTCGCATATTTTAATAATAAAATAACTATTACTTTTTCGTAAATTAGTCACTTATTGAATGAATTAAAAACAAAAAATTAATTTGGAAGCGCTTCTTAGACCCAAACTTTATCAGGGTGTAAACTCTAAGGTATTATTTAAAAATTGTATGAAAGATCTGCAGAAATTTCAAAATGTATTTAATTTTTTTTTCTATATTAGAGAAATTTTGTGAGATGTTCAGAAATACATAATGTTCTAAACTCTCTGGGAAGATTTTATTTTATGTATGCTATACTGATTAAAAGTCAAATGATTATATAATTGATTTTTTTTACTATAAAATAAAACTTAAAAATGTTGTATATATAAAACAATAATTATTGTTGAATTCAATTTTCTAAAATGTAAACTTATTTTTCAGAAAACTTTAGGTTCAGATTCAGCTATTTATTTAGATACGCTTTTACCGCAACTCGCCAGAAGGTTCATTGTCATTTGTCACGATACAGAAGCAAATAAATTCATTTCACCAGAAGAAGAGTTATCAAAAATTCCACGAGGTGAAATAAAGTATGCACCAATCGACGATAAAAAATGGTACGTTCTAATAATAGCGCCGTCCACTTATGTGGTGAGGAATACTTGTCGTCCTACCATCCAGATCGCGTATCAAATGAGGCTACTAGAGCGTATCGGGTATACACCTATTACGGTGAGTATGCGCATTTCTCTGAGTTTTGTTCTCTATTGTTATCTGATAAGTGCCATTTCGTTTTCTCTTACAGATAATATGCAAAGAATGGTACGATCTCAGTGATGAGGTTGAAAAGGAAAAATACATAAGGAACATTCTGTGTAGATATAATATATTATCGTCCTTTGACAATAACATTAAAATTAGTACTCCATAATGGACAACGTTGATAGATTTTTACATGATAAGAGTTATATCACAATTATAAATTCGTCGCGAAATGTACACAAGTGTTATATATCTAAAATAAAATAACTTTTATTTACTGATAAATCTCTTTCATTATTTACAGCAGTGGATATCTTCGTTTGGGAAATATATTATTGTCTTACTTGATTAGTTCTTTTATGAAATTTTTGTCTCTTGATTGTTTATTACATTTATACATCGAACTTTGGAGAGATTTGTGTCTTCTGTAAATTCGTATGCAAAAATCTCGTTGGAGACACAGTTTAATTAAATAAAAAAAAAATTAGCTACATTTAGAAAAATGCGAACGTTAATCCATAACGCTGTGCATCATCTTTTTTACATATTCATACGTAACGAATAAAGTAGCCGTTGCCGGAACTGTCCTAATTAACGTAGGTTTGAGACCATTATACAAGGCTAGGAATCCTTCAGTTCTTGATATTTCTTTCATTATGACCAATGCTGGCGACTTCAGATTTTGAACCTTAAAAAAATAGAAAATTATGCTGTTAGTAAAAAATTGTTTATAAAAACAATATTATTAAGCTTGTTGTCGTTAAAATTATTACAAGCTATTCATATTACTAAAAAAACAACAAATCAATCATTAAAATAATTTTCTTTTTATGAAAGAAGCAGGAATATTTTAAATATTTTAAATATATATTAGTAGTAAAATATAATTTTATTAGTTTTGTTTCCCAAATGAAAAAATTAAGCTTCACATAAAAATTATTTAAATTTGTAACTTTCAATCAATATATTTAATACTAAATATAGAAATCTTGATATTTTGAATCATTTATGTTGATAATTGTACACACAATCGATAATTACGATTTCGACCGCTAATAAAATGAAAATTATGAAACGCAATTGAATAATTACTTGGATTCGGCTCTTAACAACGTCGGCAGGAAAGATTACGAGCCACAGCACAGATCCACCGACTGCCCCGGCCACCATCGTCTTTTGCCATCCGATCTCGTCTCTGTTTTCACCAGGCTTCGCCAGAAGTTCTCTTGTTAGCTCATAGGCACCAAAGAAAAAGAAATACCCAGGCATTTCTCGAGCAATTGTGGATGTCAAACCTCTGTACATACCAGAGATACCGGATTCTCGGATAATTTGTCTTGTTAGTGTCCAGGGCCCAATGAATTTCTAGAATAAATTTTATTAATAAACAAATTTAGTAATTTAGTATTATAAAATTTTATTCTTTTTCTATTTTTATTTTATTTATTTATACCACATTGGCTCCTTTTTGTTGACTTTGTACTTCTCTCATTGCCTGCAATCGACATTTAATTAGTTCTGTTGGACAAAGTGTGAGAGAGGAAAAAAATGCTGCAAAGAATCCTGCCCATGCATTTCCAATTGAACTTAATTCTTCGACTTTAGGTACACCTAATAAAAAGGAATAATTCTTTAAAAATTTTGTTTAAGTTAAAAGTTTAAAAAAAAAGTTTCTTACAGCAATTTTACATATGATTTAAGCATCTAAACAAAGTAGAAAACATTTTTACCTAGAAAACTAGCTACAGCTTTCTGGCAACCACCATAGGCTGCAAATAATATTGAATTCTCAGCTACATTAGCAACTACAGATGGTACAGTTCCAGCATATAATCCTCTTGCAATTCCATCTGTTTTTAAGGTCCTTAAAAAGCAATCTACCATTCCATTGTACATTGCAGGAAAAGTCTGCATTTTTACTTTTACTGTATCTAGTGGTTGTCCAACATAAACCAGTGCCACTCCACCTGTCAATCAAATACATAAATTATATAAATGGTCTTTATAAATAAATAAATCGAAATGAAAATTGTTATGTAAAAAAAATTTAATATTTTAACAAATTTTAAAAGTGGGTAAAAAGCAAAATAATACAATTAAATTATATACCAAAAATCAATAATTTTCAATATCATTTTTAGTTATACCATTTATTGTTATAAATCTTTATTTTTTTTTAAAGTAAATAAAACTTTTGACTAGATATAATAGCATTACAAATTAAGTCCATCATATTATAAAAACATACTAAACTACAATTTTGTAATAGTTTTTTATGTTTTTTATTTGTTTCTTTATTTATTTTTTTTGTTTAAACCAATTAAATATTAAAAGATTCAGAAAGGTTTAAATATTTCAGAAATGCTTTAAACATAAAACTTTTAAATAAAAAAGAAAAAATAAATTTGATTGATTACACTACAGTAGAAAAATAAAAACTTTACAATTATTGTTTATCATTTATTATCATTTATCAAACAAGAGTACCCTGATTTTAACTCACAAAACCTTATCTAATCTAACATTGTAATTAGAAGAAAATAAAAAGTATCTTATATTTATTGAATGACAAATGTCTAACTAAAGAAATTAAGCTTCTATCAGCGCTCTCATAAATAATTTAGTTAAGATAAAAACACAGTGACAAAAATGTAAGATTAAGAACATAATTTAACACAAGTTGTACTTTTTATACAAAGTACATTGTTTCATCAGACAATTATTTCATTCATCAAATCACTAGAAATAATAATTCACTCCAATATCAAAACTCTTTCAAAGATAAAACACGTCTCAACAATCCTTCAACCAATTTCAAAGCCACTCGTTCACACCTTTCACCAAACTTGCATCACCCAAAACTTTACAAACCCATCCAAAAACAACAATCCAGAGAAGCAATCCTCCAAAACAAGCCACTCACCAAGCGAGCCAGCGACAAAGTCAATGAAGCCATCCTTAACATTGCTCATGCCTTCCATCGCTGCAGGCAGGCTCTCCAGTGACATGTTGATCTCTTCGAAGAGCCTCTCCTCACCACTCCCCCCAACTCCTCCGCCACATGCGCCGCAGGAGCCAGAGGTAATATCAGCCCGGCCCGCGAAAATCTATATAAACGTCGCGCCTACAGGCTGGCCGGCTCTCCTATCTTCGAAATCCAGGCACGCACGCATGCGCTTCCGCATTTCCTCGGCTCACCAAAAACGATCCCGATAGCGCGCGGAAGCCACGAGGTGTTACACAAGCCGGACACACCGATAATGACTCGGCGATGCTTTTAACGAGGCGAGAGTATAGCCCGAGTTTTTACGCGCTGGAAGTGTGTTGTTGAGAATGTGATTTCGATCGGCCGCGATAATAGAGGGATTATTTCGACACTTTGGCGCGAGTGTGGGTAAAGACAGTCGAGGAGAGCGATAAGCGGCGCGTCGGCTGCTGCTGGTGGGAACCTCGTGCTTTTCCTCGTGCGGGCTTTTGTGTATATACGCGGATCGCTTTTTTTTTTTCGAAGCGCCCGCAACGGCACGTGACGTCAGCTGGAGGCGCGCTCCGTCGGTAAGGGATTTTTCTGTCGCGGGTCGATCGGGTGATTGATTTTTTTTATTGTTGGGGATTTTTATGGTTTTGCGGGGGCTACTTTGCGAGGATGTCGATTGTTGGTTTTTATGGGCGATTTGAAAGTCGAAAAAGTGGGTTTTACTTATTTTGCTTTTTTTTGACAGGCCGTGATAGTCCTTTTTTTATGAGAGATGCAGTAGGAAATAGTTTGCGGAATTTCATAACTGTAACGTAATTGGTTTGCTTTTGTGTAGCGAAAAAAACGTTATCGTGCGGAATTAATTAATTGAATGTTTTGTAATATTCTATTTCGCAAAACGCTTGCGTACGTAATATTAGTTTTATCCCCGGAATCTATCTACTCTACAAGATTCAAAAAACACACTACTGCGTGTTGTAATATACCACTCGTATACAGCTGTAATCTGAATGTATTGACACTGGTGTAGTACTACATAGTTGTATTGACGCTCGACTGCGCAAGTATATATATCAGAGTATATGTAAACAATTCGGTTGGAACTACACCAGTAGGAGCTTCTTAATAACAGAGAGTTTGACAAAGTCGGCGTAACTAGCTGGTTTCGGATTGAGAAGTTTGTTTTTGCAAAGAAATCTCTGTAATTGAAGGTACTTAAGCGATTGATTTAGTTTTCACATAATTTTATAGTATATCCGGCGATTTTTTGTAAACATTCTAAATTTGAATTAAAAAATATGATGAGATGTTATTTACTGCTAAAATTAAGTTTATAGAGATGAAAAGAATATATTTTAACAATATTATTATTCAACAGTTGTTTCAGATTTTATAATTTAGATATTTTTTCTTACAGGTTTGTTATGAGTTTTGGTTAGGAAATGTAAAGTTATAATAATCACAGAAAGCTGACAAGTTTTGCCAAATAGCTGCATAAAGGATTTATTATTTTTACATACTTGATGATTTTTAATACAAAGAAAGTTTTGAAGGCAAATGAAACAATATTAAAATTTCAATATGGAGTATCCTGCTGTTACTGAATATAATCCTACAGTGCCAGAAACTAATTTAGTTCCTCTAGAAGGGAATCTTTTATGGAACAATTCTGAGTATAACATTACGGGTGAAAATTTTTTACCTGAAGATTCAGAATCATTTAACGAACAGTTTGCTGGAGCCGAGTATAGAGAAACTAGAACTGAATTAACAGATGGCACTGGAAATGGATTTGGAGTTTCAACAGTCAATTTTGACACGATTGAAGAAATTGTGTGGACTGGAAATCAAGGTGGTCATGTAACATCTTATTATGGACCACTATTACAGAAATACACTTCATTTCAAGCTCATCCTAAACAAGAGGTTCGTCAAATACGTTCTCTAGATACTGGTATTCTAGTTTTAACACAAAATATTTTAAGATTTCAAAATAGAAGGGGTTTGCCAATGTATACACATACATCAGATAATATGGTTGATATGCAATGTTTATTATGTTATAATTCAACAAATTTACTAATGGGAGGTCATCAAGAAAAAATTATAGACTTTGATTTGAATACCAACAAAGAGAAACGATGTATTGAAGTAGGTGAAAATGGTTGTGCAATGTTAAGACAGCACACTAGATACATATGCGCTGGTAATGCTTTTGGAAGAATTGAATTTAAAGACCCAATATCATTTAAAACAGAACATGCCTTGGATACTCACAGTGGTTCTTTAAGCGATTTTGATATTCAAGGAAATCATTTGATAACTTGTGGTTTCAGTAATAGTAGGCAGGGTCTTTCAGTTGATCGATTTTTAATGGTCTATGATTTGAGACAAATGAAAGCAATAAATCCATTACAAACTCTGGTGTATCCTCTATTGCTTAAATTTTTGCCAAACTATTCGAGCAGACTTATAGTTGTATCCCCATTAGGACAAATGCAAGTCCTTGACACAATTTATGCTAATGCTCAACCATCATTAACTGGTTTATATCAAGTGGCAACAGGAGGAGCAATGATAACATCATTAGATGTTTCACTGACATCTCAAAGTATTTGTTTTGGAGATTCTGTGGGTACCATACACTTAATGTCTTCCAATGTGACAGAACCACAATTTAATACATTTTCAAGACCAACAGAATTTGTTGATACAGAAGAAATTGTTCCATCTATAGATATTGATGATATCAACACACCTTTGAGCTCAATGCCAGTCTTGTACAATGATGTAAATTCATTACTCAGTGATTGGCCTCAAGAATTTTCTAAAAAAGTTCACCGGAAGACACCTGCAATAGATGCAGAGATTCTTCAGACAATGAAAATGCAAGGGTCCATTGGCTATGCTCCAAATCCTAGACCACATCGTAGAAGGCAAAAGAAAAACATTCATGCTTCCTAACAATTAAAAGGTATTCAAAAATGTCTTTTGTAAAGAACAGAAATAAGGTCAAGAATTAAATGAAAAATATATAAGCTGGTCTATTAAAGAGCATATTGAAGCAGCTCAAGGTATTAACATTTGCAAGTTAATGCAGGTATTGAAATGATAAAACAAAAATTTTTTATTTAAATAATTTTTGATTATCCAAAGATATTAACAGATATATATTTTTAAAGATTAAAAAACGACCTCATAACAGTTATAAAGAAACAATCAATAATGGATTAAAGTGTCCATGATCTCAGAATCGAATTTGTATACAAATGCATGATTTACATAATAATGTCAGTATTTACTTAATAACTTTTTTGCATGACATTTACATCGCTGATAAGCGCGAAGCGTGCTCGGTGTCCCTTTTGTAATCTCTGATAAGCTTCGTTGCGCGATTATTTTGCGATAGTTAGAGCGCATCCTGACGATTAGGTACGTTTCTACGATTATACTAGTGAAAATATGAATAATTTACGAATGATTTTGTATTAGTAACTAACTAATTATTAGTTAAGATATTTATTTATATATTGTATAGTGCCTTTTATAAAACATTTATTTAAATACGCATATTTTAATTTAACATATTTAAATAAACGTCTATTTTGAAGCAACTAAAACTTTACTCTTCTTATCACTATCTTTCACTTTCATTACTTTATCCTTCCACGCGAAAAATTTGACAATTCGATCCCTGTAATACGTCAAATACTCGAGCAGTAAAATAAGCATCGACGCTGCCACACCGAAAAACAGCAGCCCAAATATGAAGAATACCTGACTCATGTCGATCGACTTAAATGGTGCACTCTTCTTGTTTTCAACCAACTTCCATTCGAGCCAGCGATTTTTCAGTCCTTCCAAAATTCCCGATTCCGTCAGTTTTAAAATCCTACAAAAAAAAAAATCATTATTCTCACCCGCACATCACTACATTTCCATCATAATAAAATCAGAAAAAAATCATTTACCCAACGTCGAAGCTGCGCTTATAACGGAATCCCCGTTTGACAGCCCCGGCTACCCAAGTCTCAAAGTAGGCGATGCGCGTCGGCACCAGGCCACAAATCTTCCTGCCGAAGGCTTTGTGCCTGTCCTCGGGCTCGAAGCCGGCTATCTGCCTCTTCGAGAAGCAGGCCGTTTCGTAAACTTCGCGAGCGCTGCGAGAGAAATAGACTCGTTTGGCGTCGCTTTTGTATTGGAAGTAAGAGGAGACCTTTTCCTGAAAGTGCGGAGATTACTTTTTTGGTTGAGAATTGTTTTGGTTTGGGTGGATATAAGGGTTTGCCGGAAAAATCAAGTTGAATTTGATATAGTCTATTTTGATTGACTATATCAAATTTTGGTTTGGCCTTTCGATAAAAATATCTTTAATAAGAATCAGGTGGTTATCAGGTGATGCTCATGTGGAAATTAGGCCAAAATCATAGATGTTTCTCGTGCGATTAGATTATTGTGTGATTGTTATTTGATATATCGTCAAAAAGATTTTTTAAATACTATAATAACGGATTTTCTTTAGGCAAATCTGAGGAAGAAAGAAGACTGAATTAGCGCAGGTGATTCTTACATAATTTTTAAATGGTTATTACGTGGTTCTCATATAGTTTCAGGTGATGAGACTTATCTAAAAAATACCAAAAAGTAACGTAAGAATTGTATGAGATTTACTTAATAAAATCATTCCCCTGAGATATTTCCAACAAAATTAACTTTATCTTATTTTAGAGAGAAAATGTCAGTTGTGAATCATATTAGGAGATTAAAATGAGAATTATTTACGTGTCTTTGGCGTAAGTATAAGTAATATCGATATCACTTAATAATTAATTGATTCACATCTAACCTGGAGACCAATTGAGAGCGATGCAGATCTTGAAGAAATTTTGATATGAGAAGGCTTCCTCTTTTACAAGGGCAATACATCAGTCTGATAAGTTTTTGATAAATTTTCAATAAATGAAATGAAACTATAGAAAGCAAACTTAAATAAAGAAAAAAAATTAAAAAACAATTTTTTTCTTATACTTGCCATTTTTAGAATAAAAACTTGTTAATTAGGATCAAAGATATATTTGCTTGAAGTTGAGTAACGAAAATGCTCTCATTAATTAGAAAAAATTCGTTAAGTGGGCATTTAAATGATTTTATTTCTCAACTTTAAACAACTACATAACTTCGGTTAAATATTTTAATACTTTGTTCTAAAAACGGTAAATTGGAGCTTATTTGTCTAGTTTCGTTTTGTTCATTGAAAATTTATAAAGGACTTGTCTAAACTGAATTATTGATGTACAAAGTAGAAACTTTCCTTATATTTTCTTATAAAAATAAAAGTAATAAAACTACAAGTGTGATCGAGTATTTCGAAACGTTGGATTGTAAAATTGCGGTTCAACTCGTTCCTTGGTACGAAAAACACATCTCGAAATTTCATCAAAATCTGCAGTGTACCATAGCGATACACAGAAAATCATTATTGCAGTACACCAATGAAAAGCACTTACATAAGCGATTATCCCATAAAAAAAAATATGATGATATCACACAGAAAAATATTAAGGATCTCATCACCTTGAATTCAGCGTTCGCACTTGAGCCGTTGAAAGCGATCACGTCGTAACTGCTTTTTTGAATGAGGTCTTTGAGACCTGTGAAGGGTAGGTCGTACTTCTTGTTCATCATCAGTAATATAGCGTGGGAGTTGAAGGCGATTAAAAATATCCAGGATAAGAAACTCGTTGATACAAAGATGATGCGGGATCTATTGTTAAATCCGACGGGGACACAACCTAATAGGAAATTTTGTGGAATTAAAAGTAGTTTTTTATGTTATTTATTTTTTCAGGAGAGTGTCATTCTTTTCAGATCGAGGATTTGGCTTAAACTTCGTAAACATCAAAGTATGAAAAATCCGCATTAGTCCAGTCTAACGTCTTAAAGTTACAAATATAAAAATAAAATTTAGTATCAATTCAAACGTACAGGTATAGAACAAAACAGAGAATTTTAACCCCTGCTAAAACAGCTCAGCTTGATTTTTAGCTAAACTCAACCCGGATTTTACATGGATTTAGATGGATTTTTTAATGGACTGCAAGTTTAAACTTTTAGTTAAATCTACGTAGAATGCTACTAACCCAGGTGGAATTCCAGCTGGAAATTCTCGATACATTCGAGGCTGAAAATCTAGCTGGACTTTTTCAAAAGAGAGCAAATTGGAACAAAGTTTTTTTTTAAATTTTTCATGCAAATAAAAGCTCGGTATCTTTAATTTGCTGTTGATTTTTAATACTTTCTTTTATATTTGGGCATCTCAAAATCTTTTTTAAAGTTCAAGTCAAATTCATGGTCTCGAAGATACACGCATTTTCCCCTGGTTAGCAATTGCTCATAAAATTCAAACCCTGAGATCCAGCCAAAGCAATGGTATAGAGCATATGATCTTGCAGATTGAAGCGTTTTTCACTTTTGGAAAATTTAGGCGAAAATCTGTTGCATATAAAACCAGCAAAGCCCAGCGTGATCAAAACGAGGAAAAATGAGTACCAAACGTCTACTTCGAATATACGAAACATCCAGACTATGTCGTGTTTCCACTCCGGTTTTATATACAAATAATATCTGGAATTAAGAATCATCGAAAATTCTAGATACATATATTGACGAATGATTCATTTCGGTAACTATCAAATTTTTTATTAGAGATTTTAATGATGACGATTCAAATGTAAACATACCGAATATTCCAAATTGGCATTGTGTATTCCACCAGCGACAGCGAAGTGTCCACCACACCTGATCTAGGAATGACTTGAGACTGATTCCGCTGTATAAATCCCAACAATCCAGTGTAAGTGCCGTTTTTCAGTCTTTTACCGACGCTCCTAATGTTCACTTTAATTGGAATTAAGCTAAAAAATCAAAAGTTTAAGACTGATAAATTGTTTCTATTTCATTTACTCATTGCTAAAATGATAATTTACGTCTAATTTTAGCAACGCGTAGCCGACGTACGTAAAATTTAAAAAGTCAGCAAGACTGTTCCAGATCTCCCCGCAGACGCCGGTGACTTTAGTGTCATTATCAAAAAAGACCATAAGATTCGCTTCCTGGAAAAATATCGGTTAAACTTATTCATGCAGCCCGTGTACTTGTATAGATCAACGACGAATCGTCTTACGTGGTAATACGAAATTTTCACGACTGCTTTGTGAAAATTATGATGCTCCAGTGCTCGACTTTTTTGTAAACAATCATTTTTCGCGACTAAGAAGCTTGAGATACTGAAGAGAGGCAGAAAATCCTGATCGTTTTTGCTCCAAATAATTCCGTCGATGGCATCTGAGAATTGAAAGAAATTCAAGAAGATAAGTTGGAAAATCATTGTTTTACTTGGATGGAAGAGGGCAGAATTATGTAAATTATGTGAAGTATAAAATTTCATTGTCATTTGGGTCGATTCTTGTCATTTAATTGCAATGCTTCGCTTAGTCGGCTTCATATTCTATCAGATTTTTTTAAATTATGAAGGCATGTAATACACGGAATAATAACTGTTTTGTGTCGCGGTGCTATTATACTTGTAAATTTTTCAGTATAAGCAAATTGCTTTTAACGATGTGGTAAAGTATTTGTAATTCTCGTTTCACACGTAAGTAGATATATACAGGCAATTTCTAATAAAATTTAATTTCTTTTTTTTAGTATATCAGATTGAATACTTTTTATTAATATTTTTTTTTTTTTGTAAATAAATATTGAAACGATAATTAAACTAAATCAAAGTCTTAGTCAATGGTTTCATAAAATCTTTTTATTTGCAAATTTGCAATATATAGCATTTCAATAATACGTACTTTTATTTCAAAAACTAATCTGCTATTTAATATTTTTAGATAAGCATAATATAGAGAAATGCATTTCGCAATTTCAAGCTTTGTGCTTCAATTAACTTCAGCCATACCCTGGTAGAAAATTGAGCATATTATAGGTAGAATTGATGATTTGTCTAGTAATTCTATTCAAACTATTCCCAGAATTTTAAGATAAGTGTCATTTTTACATGCGTTGACCAGAAATTCTCTAATACGGCAAAATATTAATTAAAATTGTTGGATACAATAATTTACATTCCCCTATAACTCTTTCAAACTACAAAAGTAAAGAATTATCTCCATTATTTCGCAAAAAAGAAACGTCTAAACTTTCTCCCAACATTCAACCTTGCCAAATTCAGCCCAAACCAAAAATCAACCAACAAAACCAAACCATCACCCACCAAAAAAAAACCTTAAAACCCCTCACACCTCTCGCCATTCAAATTTCCCGCGGTCGCCTCGTCGCCATGGCAACCGACTCCCCCGGCATGGCGCCGCCCCTCCCTCTTCCCGAAGACTACGACGACGACGAGCCCGAGGATAACACATCGCCGTAAAAGTCGCACCGGAGAAACACCTCCCCGAGCTTCGCTCGGGCTTTTCTGCACTATACTGCGCAAATTTTACGCGTGCGGCGAGTTCGGAAAGGTCAAATATTGTGAGACAGATAGACGGCTATTTCGGTATATATATATATATACCCAATTTTCTCTGTTTTACTCTTCGATCCCCCTCTGCCACCGGGAGATTGAGGCTGCGTCTGCATTGGTGCGATTCGACTGCGGCGCTCGCTACATACATATATATACAGTGTGATCGTAGCGCGCATGAGGGACTGTGTGTATCGAAAACGAGCTTTGGAAAAGCGGTAAGACAACGCTTAAACATTCTCTCAAACTCCATTATCTGATATACAAATATCACACAGTCAATCTACCACACAAGCCAAGAATCAACCTCTCGCCAGCTCCGCAATGCAGACTGGGCCTTAGCACCGCGTGCGCGCGCTAGACGGCCGCAGAGCCGCGAGTACAGAACAGCCAGAGCCATCGAGAGAAGCGGAGAGGCCCGCCGCGAGTGTGTCGCTCGCGCCTACATGTGTGCGTCCCGAGTTCAACACACTATAGCGCACAGTAGTGCCTCTAACATCTCGCCGCTACACTCGCGCAGCTAGCAAGTTATACACACACGCGAATACAGCCCCCCCGCCTCAGGTTAGTTCTCCCGCAGGCGCGCGTGTGTGTGTGTATGAGTGCGACATGCAGTTGGGCCGCGAATAACCAAGAAGCGAGCGAGAGAGAGAAAATCCGAGACTTTTTCTCTCTCCCTCCTGGGGGCCTGGACACGAAGAGGCTGGACGTGTCGTTCGTATAGCCCAGCCACAGCGGATCGCCATCGTCTTGTGCGCAGTGTGTCTCGAAGAGGAGGAATTCGGAGCGCGCGCGCGCGCGCCTCGAGTTGGGGCCGTGCTCCAGAAAGTGAAATTCCAGGTGCGCGCGGAGCGCGCTTAGCCAAGCAAAAAAGCAGCAGCAGCAGCAGCAGCAGCGGGAGAGCCAGTGCCGAACGGTATATATGCAGGTGATATATAACGCGTCAGCGAAAAAAGGCGCATCGCGGCCGCATCTCCTCGGCTGCAGGCTTGTGTGTAGCTCCGTGGCAGGGAGAGTGTAGAGAGACGGAGAGAGAGAGAGAAGCAGATACACACACGCAGGCAGAGAGAGAAGGACGGATATAGGGGGAAGCGGAGAGGAAGAAGAAGAAGAGAGGAGCGCGCGCGGAGAGCCCGCAGAAGAGATAGGATGACGGCATCGTCCTGGCCGCTCGGCGACGCCTGCGCCAGCTTAGCTCGGCCCGATACGTGAGGGAGCAGCAGCAGCAGCGGCCACACGGGACGCCTCCAGGGATCGCCCATATACCCATGACGTCCGCCCGACGGTGTGTATATATTAGTTTTTAGCTGTGTCTGTGTGTGCGTGTATGTATATATAGACAACCCCGAACGCCCCCGCACAGGTTCAATTAGTGTGTACGTCTCTGTGTGTGTGTGTGTGTGTGTAGTCTATAGAGTCTTGGGGGAGGGTGGCCTGCGCGCGGTATCGAGGAATGGCGACGCGGTGCCAGCTCTCTTCGCGTATATAAACAAGCTTGCTTGGTACGTGGAGGCGCGGCCCCCGGCTCGCATTTTCTTAAAACACCTCCTGTATTTCTGCTCTAGGTGGACGTCCGGATAAAATTCGACGCGCTGTGTGTTAACTCGCGTCTTTCGAACGCGCTCGATTCCTGTGGACCTACGGAGCGCTCTCGGGCTGTCTTTTATCGCCGAGGAGCTATATAGTATAGCATCTATTCTCCAAGCTTCGAATTCGATCCAGCTATATACGGCGAGCTTTTTTAACGGCTCTTGTAAAGACGCTGACAACTAGCCAGGCATGAGCGACGTATCGAGCGTGAATGGGACGACGTGGAACGGAGCGCGATTGTAGAAGCAGCCTCGGCGAGTGAGGATTCCACTGTATGTGTGTGTATATAGAGGAGAGCTAAGCGAAGCGTGTATAAAGGATAGAACGATGAGAGAGCCGACGATGTATACGAGGGTTTACGCGTATGCGTTGGATATATCGTCTACTGGAATTCTCGTGCGCGAGGTATTGCGCCGAATGCCGAGTCAAGTGGGTCAGCTGAGCGTGGAATATGATAAAATGCATTTTGCAACAATCGGGCATTGCGCGTTCGCAGGCGAGAAAGAGAGAGAGAGAGAGAATGAAAAGTGCATTAGGGCTGCCTCACAATGCCGCGGTCGTGGAGGGGGGCAGGTATTTAAATGGCTTGGGTCTCCTCGACTCGCTGCTATAGGATTCTGAGATTTTCTATGGTTAGAGGCTGACTTTTGTCGATTCGGAGGCTTGACGAGCTCTCGGACTATAGAGCGTGTACGACATTAGCTCCGTTCTTCCACGTCTCGAATATCGTGATAGCCGTTTCGCTGGAGCCGTGGGCGCTGATTTTTGCATGCTTTATTGCCCCCTTAAAAACGCATTATGCAAATAAGCTTCTCTCTTATTTTTTTATCTCGCGCCGTATGTAATCTAGGCACGGGCGGTCGTAATTGTTTCTCTGCGCGCTCTATACGGAAGTTTCCAGTTTAAGCCTTAGTTAAAGTATTTTTCCCCGAAAGCCTGGCTTCTAAATCAGCGAATGTTTCAACGCTGCTCCGTTTTTTTCTCCTTAAATACGCCATCGATTTTTGTCCATTCAAACGCGTTACGCCCTTTGCCTCTAGCCTAGCCGAGAGGTTAGAACATAGCCACTCGCGCACATAGAACCGTCTCTAGCGATAGCTCGAAAAAGCGCTCAAACAAGCGCAGCTATAAGGCATCGTCGCGTAAGCTCCAAAAGAACGGAGTGCTCCATTTTACTTCGGGCCGACGTCTGCTCCAATCGGGAGGCTCTTCGTTATTAATCCGCAGCCTCTTCGGGCAACAAACCATCATCCTGCGCCTTCTAGATGTACGCGAGTGTACGAACGTCGGCTCGTCGAAATGTATCTAAACGACGAGAGAGAGAGAGAGAGAGAGGGACAAACCAGTTCCTCAGCGGTAAACAAAAAGCCAGCTCTCTCTCTCTCTCTCTCCCCGCAGCGATCGTTAAAAGCCACCCCGCGGAGGGTCCCCCTTTTTTCCTCTCTCGAAAAAGAAGAAATCTCTCCGAGTACATACACCTGAAACGCAGACAGAGAGAGAGAGAGTCAGCTCGCTCTCCCCCCTCTCCTCCGCGCCTATACTGGCCAGTCTCTCTCTCTCTCTCTCTCTCTCTCTGCTCGATCTGCTGCCATGATAGATCGCGTCGTCGTCGTCGTAGTAGCCAGCTCCTCTCCGTGCAAGCAGCGCGCGCAAGCCTCGGGGATCCCGGAGTCGGCATGGGGCTCGGCTGGCTCCCCCGCTGCTGACGAGGATTCGTCGAGCGACTGCGTCCTGTCCGTCGGAGGTAGATATACGGATACGCGAAGGAGGCGCGTGTACATGGAAAAAAGAGTATAGACCTTCTCGCTTGCTCTCTTGCAAGGCGCGTTCTGCGCTCTCTCCTTCGGCCATTTCTGCGAGAGAGCGCTTGCTCCTCTTTCTCTCTCTCTCTCTCTCTCTCTCTCTTGGCCGACCTCTCGATGTGCAGTGTACGTTCTAATCAGCTCGATGCGAGCTGCATACTTTGCGTGGATGTTTTACGCGATTCCTAGATGAATTTTAGAGAGGCGGAGTGCAGTACGGGTGTTTAAAGGGCGGCTGTGAGTTTTAGAGCTGCAGGCTCTTTAGCTGTGTGTGTGTGTGGGTATATGTGGAAGCGAGGCTTATATAGTCTGTCTTTCTCCCTCGCGCAGTGTGGAGTCGCCTCTAATCGCCGCTAGGAACTTGACCCTGGGACGCGAGCGCACGCGCGTGTCTATGTGTGTCTCTGTGTGTGTGGGTACGTGAAGCGCCGAGTGCCTCGTATGTATTTTTATATTTCTCAGCGGCCGGAGCGTGGGTAGCGTTGACGGGCGCGCTTTTTATCCGTCCCGCAGGGTGGCTTTGCCTATTTTGGGTGGCGATTTCTTTTGTGGAGGAAGAAGGTGGATGGGAGGGCTGTAGGGGAGGCTCCGGAGGCTCAGTCGAATAGATAGCTTTGCTCGACTGCTGGCTCTTTGGAGATGATGGGTTCGAGAGTTTTAGGGATTGTGTTCGACTGTTGGGTGACTGCTTGTTCGTTTTGGAGCAGAGAGGTTGATCGTCTAGTTAGCATTGGGAAAATGAAATAATTGTATGAGGATAGGGAACTTCTGTATTAAAATTTTTAAATTCAAGTATTCGATAAATTTAGTTTGTATCATTTTTAGTTTTGAGTCATTTTGGAGTAAAATACTAAAGTTAGAAAGTATTGAAAGATGTCAGTTGAATATTGATGCTCTATGTGTTTTAAAGTAAAATATTGCTTAAGGAATAAAAAATTATTAAGTTTTTTCATTTATTTATATTATTTATTTTTATTTTCAGTAAGGGTATAGATCGCAGAATGGTGGTCGATTGCTTATCTTCTCAGGGCTCGGGGGGACGGAAGCAAGAGAGAAGACTAGGTGGCTCCGTCAACTCCAAAATGCAGCCCAACGTTACAGCAGCTGGTGGTATGACACCTAAAGAACTCTGCGATAACGATGACTTAGCAACTTCTCTTGTGCTTGACACGTACTTGGGATTTACGACCCACAAAATAAATATCAGGTATAGACCATTAAAGGCCAATAAAGATGAACTTAAAAAAGTAATTAATGAGTTCATCCAGACACAAAATTATGAGAAAGCATACAAGAAGTTGATTAGTGGTGATTGGGGTGCTCGATTACCACATACTAAGTCGAAACAACAGCAAATCAATTTAGAGAAACATATTTATCGATACTTACGAGTATTTGATAAGGATTCAGGTTTTGCTATTAAGGCTTGTTATAGGTATTCCCTTGAAGGTCAAAAGGGAGCAAAAATATGCGCAACTAGAAAATGGTTAAAAAATGATAAAATTCCTTGCCTTGTAGGTTGCATAGCAGAATTAAGTGATAAAGTGAGTAAATTTCATACTTGTTAGAATATTCAATCTAAATTAAACCTTAACTTTCATATCCTGCATAATTTTGTTTTAATTTTAGGAGGAAGCTGCCCTCTTACATCCAGGAAAAAATGATTTCTCAGTAATGTTCAGTTGTAGAAAAAACTGTGCTCAACTGTGGTTGGGTCCAGCAGCTTACATTAATCATGATTGTAGAGCAAACTGCAAGGTTATTATTGTATTCTTTTATGTTTTTCTAATAGTTGATGTGAGTGTATTGAAAATTATTATTAATTTAAAATTATTATTACTTTAGTTTGTCGCGACTGGTCGAGATACTGCCTGTGTCAAGGTTTTACGTGATATTGAGGCAGGAGAAGAAATCACTTGCTTTTACGGAGAAGATTTCTTTGGAGATGGCAATTGCTACTGTGAGTGTGAAACTTGTGAAAGACGAGGCACTGGAGCATTTGCCAATCAAAAGCCTGGGGAAGAACTTGAATCAGGTTTGACCAATAGTTTAATTAAACGATTAAAAGAATTAAAAAAGTGTTAGTAGTAATTCTTAAAAAAATTACTGATTTATAATTGTTCTCAATGAATTCATAATTCTAATTATTACTATATTATAGGTTATCGCCTGCGAGAAACAGACAACCGTATAAACCGTACAAAGACCAGGCAGCCACCTCTAGGTACTAACAAACAGCAAGAAAGCACTCTGACCGAAAGGAACGGAGAAATTAGTAATGCTGCAGTTGCACCACAGTCGCTCAGTATGAAAGAATTGAGGCGAAAAGGCCTTACAAAATACGACGCCGAGCTCTTGATTGCTCAGGGTTGTAAATTCTCTGACATTGCCCAGCAGCCAGTTTTGCTGAACAACGAAGAGAACGCGTCTCAGGATTCTCAAAACCCACCAGGGTCAGCCACGAGAACACTGAGAAATAAAAATCAAGGAAACAAGACTGAAAGTAATAATAATAATCATAATAATAACAATAACAATAATCGCAGCAACTTAAAAGGTTGCCAACGTATGAGGGCTTCCAGGTAAATAGAATAAATCAATTTATTTAAATTATTAAATTATCTAAATTATTGATTTCAAACGTTATGGTAATGACTTAAGAAAATTAAAATTTATAATTTATTATTTTACAGGCTTCAAAAGAGAGCTGAGGCAAAACGAAGTAAAGGTAGTGAAAGTAATGGCTCGCATCATGGTACAATTCATGTTCGCCATCGAAAAGAGGATTCGGACAGAGGGGAAGGTGATGAGAACTGTGTTTTTTCAAACTTACACAAACATAGCAATCAGGAAACGTCCAGAAACGATATGATCAACACATGCCACATTCGGGACCTTCGATCGACGACATTGGAAAATCGAAATGAAAATCGCAGAGAGGATGAGTGCACATCAAGACTATCTGAGAACGTATCTTCAAATGAACAATTGAACTCCAAAATTCAAAATGAAACGGTAGAAAACGATCGTTCATTTTTGATGTACGGAAAAGAGTGTAGTACAAATTCCTTTAGTCCAAATCATTCAAACCATGTGACTAATTCAAAGTTTCACAGTGTGCCAGAAGTTCATACATCGGATAAATCTAATTCAAATCAGTGCTTGAAAAATGGTTTAAAAGGTTATCAGTGTTCTGTGAGTACCGAAATTAAATCGGACAGTGAAAATGAAGTGAAAGATTCAAGTTTAAATAAAGTTGATAGTTCGCCTAAGATTTACGATCGCTTGTTTACAAATGACAAAAAGGCGTATCATAAATTTAGTGATAATGTGTCCTATGATGTAAATGCCAGGAAATCTCCAATTCATGGCAAAACTCCACGAAATTCACCTTTTCATGAAACTAAAGAATTCCAGAATAAATTTGATTCCATAGAAGGCTCTGCTAGTGAAACTTTAGACTCAAAATCTGAAATAACTTTGATAGAACCCACGAATACCTCTGAATTCCATAAAGTAAATTTACTTGATAGTAGCAAGTCAAGATATCCCAGTGACACGAAAGATTGTGCTAAAATTATAACAGATCAAGATAACAAATTTTTCTCTGGAACCAAGCCCAATGGTAAAATTGAGGAAGAGACAGTAACGGACATAAATGAAATAAGTGATACTCTGTTACAAAATAAAGAAAGTTTGAACAATTTTATAACTAAAACGTCAGAAGATTCGCGAAGCTTAACCCTGAAAAGATGTAATGAAGGATTACTGCGTTCCTGCAAGAATCGCAATAAGAAACAGGTTGAACGTTCATCAAAAACAAAGTTTAAAAAACTGAAAAGTGGCCGAAGTTTATTAGATAGGTGCAGTGTAAGATTGACGAGAAGTCAAAAGAAAGAATTCCAGCAAACAGCTGTACCTATTGGAGCAGCTGATGACGACTCTGGCATTCAAGGGGATATTTATGAGTTTAGTGAAAAAGAGAGTAATCTCGAGGACATCAGTTTGCCAAATCGCGTTCCACATGTAAGAGATAAGTACAGTGAAGTCAAGGAAATTCCATCAGTACCTTTGGATCCCTGGAGAGGCTGCGATAACAATCAGAATGCTTTTGATAACGAAAATGACAGGCAATCAAGAGAGAATTCTGTCAGCAGCGAAGAAAAACATAACGAGTAAGTACTGTAAAAAATAATCTATTTTTCTTTATAAGTAAAAGAAATTCAATTGTTAAGCAGAAATGTTATTATATTTATTGATGTGAAAATAAAATGATACTGTAGTAATCTACTTTATCATCTGAGCAAATCAAGATATTTAAATTTATAAATTAAGAAGAACGAAGACAAGATTAAATTAATTATAAACAATTTTTATTTTTATTCGTAAATATAAGAAAATCTAAACTTAGTAAAATGAGTTCAGATTTTCGAAATTAAAATATGGATTATAATTTATGAAAATTTCAGCAGCAGCAGTAACAGCAGCAGTAGTAGCAGCACTAGTAGCAGCTCTAGCAGCGGTACCAGCAGCGGCGCTTTCAGCGAGAAACATCGGCATACTCCCACCGTCCCGTCCTCCTGGCAACCACCCCAGCAACAGCCACCAACGCAGCAGCAGTCCTCGACGCGCGACAGCCCTGAGTGCCGAGTTTATCCACCCACACCCGAGCGACCTGGAGGTCGGCTCAAACTGACGTTGCGCATGAAACGCTCGCCCATACTTGATGACCTCATTGAGTCCGGTACGAGCTTAAGTGAGGACTGCGGCAACGATGTGCCTGAATACGAGGTGTTACGAGTCGAGGGTGTCGACGAGGAGGAAGCTGAGGCCTCGAGGCCACGCAAGAAGCACAAGTCGCGCGATCGTGAGAAGCGCCACAAGCGACGCGAGCATATAGCTCCGCCCATGAAGAGGCTCAGACTCATCTTCGGCAACGAGTCCCACACCATCGATCTACCGCACTCCTAACGCCCGGGGATGCCGGGATAGCGGATGGAGAACAGCGGCAATGATGACGACGATGAGGATGAGCAGCGACAGCTGCTTAATGATTATTTTCGATCCTTTTTTTGTTAATAGAGTTATTCTCTTTCATCTTTATTAACTTTTATTGAGACTCGGTACGGCTTTAGATAAAAATAATTCATTCATTTTTACTTAAATCAAATTGTTTTTGATAAATTATAAAATTTTTAATTTTTTTTCATTATTCTTAATTATTTAAAAATAGCTGAAAATTAAAAAAGTTTTAATAATGGACTAACTACATAAATTCAATTAAATTAAAAATTTTAATTTTATTACTTTGTACGCTTTCAAAATTTAAAATGAACTTTCATAATTTTTATTTTTAATTAAGAATAATTTATCTGAAACAAGAAGTGGATTAAAAATGATTTATATCATCGTTCGTCTTTAATGTCGTTGTCTAACTAGAGTACCACATGGTTTTCTAGATCCAAGAATAGATACTGTAGGTTTTTTTTATGAGAATAACATCTTTTATGTTTTTTAACTTCTAATATTTCAAGTAATTTTGATTTCCATGTATAAAAATGTAAAAGCTGTTACTTTCAAATTATACAACTATACAAATTTCTAATTCTTGGCCCCGCTATACTTGTGCGTTTCTTAGATGAAAGGAAGAATTTGCATAGATTTTTTGATGTACCGACTTTAGGTCATTTTAATTTTTCATACTTCGTCTACTTTCCAACAAATTTTTATCAATAATTAATTTTTTTTTTTTTTTTTTGTAAATTAGATTATTAAAACAAAAGGATTATGTAAATATGAAATTTCAATTAGGCTTTTTTAAGTGCATCACTTGTGTATGTATGCAAACAAATAATTTTTGTGTCTACTTTTTTTTGGACAAAATTGAAACTACTTGACTTTAGCTAGTCTCAAAGAATGTTGTAGACGTTAGTTGGTACAAAAGAATGCTGTCCTACGTATGCCCGTTTGTGTTCGGAAGCGACGTTGTAATGATAATCGTTCAATCGGTATTACTGATTTTCGGTAAAATTATCCTTTGGCAGCTTGAGCCAATAGTTAGTAAAAAAGAATAAACAATATGATGAGAGTTAAATGTTAAATGCACTACTTTGACAAATTGTGAAGCACCTAATATTTTCTGTTTTTCGTGCAGAGAAGTCAAAGGCTTATGTATTATGCATACAACACTCTTATACTATGTATAAATAGTTCGTCGCATAAAAGATTAAATTAGTTGTCAAACTGATTTAGAATCTCACAAATGATCGCTTTTAATTATTTTATTTAGTACGCTTGAGTAAAAAAAGTTGTATTTTATAAATTTTAATTGTGATTGATTTTTAGAGAGATTCTAAAAAAGTTTATATAATATATAATTGTTTAATCATCGTTTACGAAATCATAGTTTGGCTCACGTGAATGGAGTTTGTAAATAGCTTGTGCATTAAAAAAGGTGGTCTTAAAAACACCTGTAACAAGGAATATAATCATATATATAATGATTAAAATTGTAAAGATTTATTCTTTGTTACAGCTGTTTAAGTTACAGTAAAATTTCATGTCTATATTCTCGACATGGTATACTCATATTACTGGATTTAAATAATTTTCTTTCACTGCCTTTAATATTATTAAATTTAACTTTTAATTCATTCGACATTTAATTTATTTTATTAATAGTAGGTGAAAATGTATTTTCACGACTCATTTTATTGCACTTTACGCTGATAAACTGATTTTTTAATCATTATTAACAGGATGTGATATAAGGCTATTGCCAAGTGAGCAGTCGCAAAAATCGCTTTTATTTTTATAAATTGTGCAATTTTTTCGAGTCTTGCGAAATATTTTTAATGCGTATTTGAATGATTTAATTTCTTTTATCACAATCTTCAATCGCTTTTTTTTTACATTTTTAATGATGAAATTTACATTGTAATTTTCAACAATTCAACGTAATTTACAAATAAAAGTAATAATTTTCAAGCAATATTGTTCAATTGATGATAGCTTTTTCCAGAACTACATACAAAGTGATAAAATTAATCAATTATTGACTGAGTAAATAATTATAAAAGTCTCTGTAATAAAACGTTTTATAAATCTGTCACACCGCCTGAAAAATGTTTCAAATCCATATTAATATTACAAGCGTTTCACCATATAAAATATAAGAAAATTCTATAATTACTCAGTTGAATGCAAATATCTACATTCGTATTAAAATATTGTTTAAAAATTTGTCATTGAAAAAAAAGGCTACCAAAACATCGTCATCTGTCGACCTAATCGTGAATTATCCAAGTTTATATAATTAATAACCGATAATTATTATACAATTGTGACGACTTTCTCAGATTCAATACGATTGCATTACTACCAGGATATCACGGACAGAAAAAAAAGTAAGCGAGAAATTTTTACATTCTTCTCGTGCTCGCGACCATCACTGCGATTAAGTATTACACAGATATCGAACGAAAAATTGAAGTTACACATGTAGAAGCATAACATATACATACATACACACTTATATATATATGAGGAGAAGTATACATATATATAAAAAGATATACATACGTATACATACGGAATAAATTACAGAATGAGAATAAATTCAACTACATAAACAAGAAATGTAATATATGCTAGGCATAATTATAATA
This sequence comes from Eupelmus urozonus, assembly GCA_900480035.1. Taxonomy (NCBI): domain Eukaryota; kingdom Metazoa; phylum Arthropoda; class Insecta; order Hymenoptera; family Eupelmidae; genus Eupelmus; species Eupelmus urozonus. The sequence goes on along the minus strand of UELX01002544.1, from coordinate 2,647 downwards.
CAGTTATAAATACTATAAATATAAATTAAAAAGTAAACCGCAAGTAGGTTCTCATCGGGGAGTGTAACTACGATCGCTTCTCACTTAAGAAACAGACAAAAAAATTTGTGATATATACATATAAAAAATACTACCTATCCTTCGTTTTACTATAACGTAATTTTAAGCGATTCGAACATTGTAAAAGCTTTCGTGAAGTTTGCGCAAGACGTGCGACGTGAAAAGAAGTAATCAATACAAAAAGTCGTCGCTGAACTTTAGGAAATGAAAAAAAAATACAATTACAATTATATTATATATAAATATATAAATATCGTAAAGTGAATTTTTGCGCGCGCACGTGCGCTGGACGTTGTTTTTCGGCTGTAAAAATAAAAAAAACGAAGTGGATGAACGCAAAAAAAAAACAAAAAAAAGTAGAGATCGAAGAAAAGACGTTTGCTGTTTTTTCTAGCGAAAGAGTGAAAGGAAGAAAGAGAAAAAAAAGAGTATGCGGGCTTTTCGTTTCCTCGTGCGAGGTGAACGGATAATCGCGTGACATGATCGAAAAATAATACGTAGATAGCGCATTCGGCTTGGCGGCACTATATTTTAACTTTTTACGTTTAATTCGTGATAATTGTACATTACGTATAATTTTTTATACTGCCTATATTTAGAATTTATAAGTTTTAGAGTGAATATTGTACATGAGCTTTTTTCTTTTGTATTGGTAAAATTATGATGAGTTATCATTCTGCTTCTACACATAGAAAAACTTGCGTATTTTCTTGTATAATTATATATATATATATATGATTGCATAAAATTTATTATAAGGAACCATACGATTTGATATGATTTTAGGTGACTAATGTATAAAACTACTTTAGCATCTTATTTTTTTTAAATACAGTACTGTAGATAAATGTATCATGAAAGTATTGTTATCCTTCAAGGAATATCACGTAGCAAATCATTTATCTTTTTATTTGTAAAAGTTGTTAAACAAGTTTAAAACCTTTTGATCTCTCTATTAGTTAATAAATGTTTACACAATTAAGCTTACAAATTTTCTCGTTTTTATTAACGTACTGTCGTGCAAGATACAATAAAATAAAATTGTTCAATACTTACAGTATAATCGCAAAGTTCTTTACTGTTTATTAATTACAAAATATTTCAAGCCTTTTATATTTTAAAACAAGGAATGTAATAATTCAAGTTTTTGAAGATTGCTACTTACACTAGAGTCTCAAACAATATTCATTCAAAAAAATTTTAATATTTCGAAATATAGAAACAACTTTCACAAATTACGATTATAGTAGATTTAAAAAATAATCTATCCAAATTAAAACCCGCCAGTGCCGCCGGGCCGAGCTCAATATGAAGCTGGAAGCGTATATATACATACACGCGGCAGAGTCTCGCTCACTGCCACTAGATGAATAATTTTCTAGGAACGATTCATCCCAACCCCGCCTGCGTCCCTCATCCGCGTTCCTTTCTTTTTTGTATATTTATAATTTCGCTTTTTCGAGATATAGAATTGCTAGGCGAGGATTCCTCCGGACCCCTTTTAGTTTTCCTTTGTAAATACGGGGTGTCGATCGCGCCCGCGCTTTTTATCCTCGTCGATACTTATTCCCATTAGGCATTTTTTTTCTCGTACTGCGAGCTTTAGCGTTTAATCTGTGAAATTGTAGAGCGCGACTCGAACCATGTTGCGCAAGTGAAGTTAGTTGGAAACACGGAGGTTTTCGTTTTCGACTGCGTTTCTTTTTTGTATTTTAGTTTAAACTTTTTTTCCTTCGCGGAAAAAAGGGAACGCGACGAGTATCCTCGGCGATGTTATCGAGACACCGAGGGTGCGTTAGAAGAGAGAAAGAGAGCTTGCGCTTAGGTTTGATTTTTCTTGTACATTCTAAAGAATGAAGCTGTATTTACGGCGTATCGTACGATTGTAATTGATGATTTTTGCGTAAAGCGACACTGTCATTATTATTTTTTATGAATTATTAGGGTATTACAATAAAAGAATCCAGAATCGTACAACATGCGTTAGTTTTTTTTATTGAAAACTCTGTAATTTTTTACATATTGTTTAATTTTTGTTTACTATAATTATCTATGCGAATAGACATTTTTAAGTACCTTAATTTATATTTTTCCTTACAGCTATTGCCTAGCCGGTTTTTTTTTTCAATGATAAAAGGAAGTTTTTTAAAAAAAATAGGCATGGCATAAGAGATTTAAAATCTGTAAAGTAAAATGTATGTACACTACACAACAGAATTATCGCAAGAAAATTTCCATCAAAATTTTTTAATTTTTGAACGCTTAGAAATCCATCAATTTTTATCGTATCGAAACTATTTTTATTTCATGTTATACAAGCAATCATATATTCTTTGAAAATTAATGTAGTTTTGAAGCAACTCAATATTGCTTTTTAAGTATGTTCAATGCCGTCATGCGACGGGACGAGGTAAGAGGGTCCTCTCTCTCCCCGAAACAGCACCCCGCTCACCGCGCGCCCCCTCTCACAGCCTACATACTCGGTATTTTGTTTATGTTTTCGTTTGTTACTCTCTCAAATGCCTGGTAAGCCGTTTTAACCCGCCTGCAAATTTATTCCTTAATTGTTTTTCTATTGAAATATAAG
>UELX01002543.1:0-30203 GCA_900480035.1 Eupelmus urozonus | reverse complement strand
TTTCATATTACGTGATTCACTTACCCTTGTCTGACGACAACAAAATACCGATCCCAAGAGGCGAGTGTCAAAGTTAAGCCAGCAATTAGTCATGTAATTCCACGTGCTATTGCTCCTTTGACTGGCAGCCCGAGAACAATAAACTGGCATTGTAACACGCCAGAAGAAATATTCGTCCCGGAGGGCCGAGCGTCAAGGTTAAATCTGAAATTTTCACCGACAATACGCCGCCGATGTCAGAGCGTTTGATTCGTGATTTGTCTCTTCGAGACAAATAAAACTCGCCCTCGAGCCTCGATCTGATTCCCCAAGGGATGAATAAGTGCTTGCCACCTGTTATTTCAGATCGATACTTTGGTTTTTCCGAAGATGAATACCCGGACCTGTCACACGACTCTATTGCCGCTAAATATTTCAAATTTGGCCTTGATGTTTATTGGAACTGGAAATTACCAATTACTAGCCTGGGGTGGGCTTTTTTTCGCGGGAAAGCAAATAAAGGCATGGATAGCGGTTAGGAAAATGTCAATTTTAGCCTTCACCTCAATACTAAAGTATTTAGGTGATTGCCCTCTATGATAGCATTGTTTTCATTTTTCACGGTTCTCTTGTACATGCTTAAAGTTAATTAAATTTTTATCAGGTCACTGTTATCAGGAACAGGACTAAATTAGTCTTTAGGAAAACTTTATTTTAAGGCTTTTGATCTAATTTTATATCTTCACTCTAGCGTGCAAATAGCTATCATCTGCGCCAAATGATAATTTTCTTAATTCTCCGTAATTTCATTCAATTTTATAAAGTTTTTGCTTTCGAAAGTCAACAAGTCTCTTTCATAAGTACTTTGAAATTTTTAACTTCTTCAAAAGAATCGAATAAAATTTTATAAATTTTTTTAAGATTTAAGGACAGCTAGAGAATTAACGAGATATCACTGCTCTGCTTATATAGAAACTTTTATCATGGTCTATCAAGAAAAGATACGCCGTCTGACAATATTCAGTTTTTACTACTGTTGTAAAAAAAAAAAAATTAAAAAAAATTATTTTTTCAACTTAAACATATCGCAGGAAAAAAGAAAAGTTTTATATTTAAATTCCTTTTTTTTTCAACAGAGACAAAGCTTATGTATAAGAAAGATGTCTCTTAATTTCAGCGGATTGCTATATATAAAGAAGAACTAATCAGACGTAGAAAATGAAATGAAAAATCAATATAAGGATTTCTATAAGGATGAGACGATAGATTTACTGATATATTTTTAAAATATTTTACTTGATAGTTATTCTATAAACACTTTCAGTATATCTTTTATGAAATATGTCACTTAATAAAGTATATCCATTAAACGTTTTAGGATTACAAAAATATGCTAAATATTCTAGCCATTATTAAATACTTAAGATATCTTAATATTAATAACGTAAGGTTGAAAAGAATAAATACATAATAATTTTCGCACACTTATTCAACCATTTGTGTACAAAACTTTCCTTTGCAATCACCACCAAAACAAAAAAAAAAAGATACAATTCTGAAAGTTCAGTGCCATGACAAATGAAAAAATGCAATTCAGCCCGAGCCGAAAGAAAGAAGAAAAAAAACGATCCATCTTCCCCAACTTCAAAAACTAAAGCAGCCCAGCCCGCTCGGGGGCGGAAAAATTCTCCCGAAAAGCCCGGCGAAAATCCATCACAAGCTGACCGCGCGCAGCGAAATCTCGGCGAGATAAATTGCTCGATCGCGTCCGGCGCTCGCGCGCGAAATCAATAAAAAAAGGAGTTTGCTGGAGCTCTGGGAGGGGGGTGCGAAAGTTTTTCCGGCGCGCACGTGCACTCGTCAAGCGTCTAATAAAACGCCCCCCGACGCGAGTTCTTATTTGGGTTCTCGAGCTTGCAAGTCGGGAAATTAGAATCGTTAGGTGGGTGTGGAGATGGTTTTGGACTTTTGATAGGCTGCATATGGTGTGGAGGGTAGAAGTGGTATTGGATAGTGGGTTGCATTTGGGTTAAGATTGTATGGATTTGGAGATTTGGTATGACTTGTTTGAGTTTTGTGGGTGATATCTTCCGGAATAAAAAATTGATTAGGTTAAATTTTTGAAATTTCGTTCGATCCTTATGAAGCTCTAAAAAGGCCTAATCAATTGTTGTAGTTATATTAATAATAATAGGGTCTGTTTATATTTTTGGATTTTCTATGATTATTTACAATTAAGACGATAATTAAGAGATATGAAAGATATTACTATACTGATTCTGCAAATAGATTATAGTGACATCACTACTATAGCAAAGTTTAGTGCTATTTACAGAAGATCGTCTGTTCGTATTGTGCAAAGTTTCAAAGTCGTATAGGCTGATTACAGACTAGCATTTTCTGATTTTGTCTGCAGTATCAGGACAAATGTAAAATTGATCACTGATGTATGAAATTGAATCGGCTCTATAAGGCTTTGACAATTCACTGAAAATGAAAAATATCTTCATACTGCATCATTACTTTTTTTCTAATATTAAATTAAGGCCAAAAATATAAATATTTGTATTCATTCACAATTATTTGAACATTTTAATTTTTAATTTTCATATTTACCTAATTAAATAATTACCTTATTTTCTGCTTATATAATACAAATTGAGGAAAGCAATTATCGTTAAATATTTTAAATGTAGTTATTATCGTTTTGAATGAACATTTTATTCTTCATTAGTATTTCATTAATATCTATAACAAATTTTATATTTACATTCACGTTTTATCCTTGTTAATGTAAAAGCAGATATAATAATTTTCATTCTAGTAAACTTATATTTCTGAAATTCAAAATATATTATTAATAATAATAACGTATTTGGCTAAAAAAAATTAATAGTAAGATAATTATAAAATTCGGTATTATAGATTTTTTCATAAATATTGGTAAGAATTTATAGTCATGTAGGCATACTACTGAAATAAACAATGACCAGAATCAACGAATTCGAATCTTTTGATATTTCAGTCAACAGGGATAAGTGCGTTATCAGAAAAAATACTTGCATAATTAATCTAAAATTAACGACCTACCTAACCCAGTTCTGTCGACTTGTAAACGACCATTCCGGCACCTCAAAGATCATAATTTAAGGACCTAACTCCTAAAACTTTGGTACTATAAGAATCGATTTTATGCAGATCACGATTATAAATGATGAAATTCGTATGGAATTAAAAAATCAATATCCCGAGAACGTATTTTCTGTCTTTCCATAAAATCCTCAGTATTTCATTAATTCAAAACATTGTTTTGATTTTGATCACTTATTAAATTAATTTCATATTCGTGAATAAAACAACTGTCTCCTTCCAGCTGTTTTCAAAAAGTTCTAATACATACATAATAAACACCTATCACCACATAAGGTGACAAAAAATATAATATCCCTACCCTCGTAGAAGCTTAACGGTAAATTAGCTAGATTACCGTTAAGCTTCTACCAGGGTAAATACAACGTCAAAAACATAAAATACCATTCACACACTAACTCGCTTAACTCTATTTGCAGCAAATGCGCGAGACGGAGGCTCGTCGCGCGGACCTCGAGCGGCAGCACGCCGAGGCCCAGCACCACCTGCGCGAAAAGCTGGCCGGTCGCTACCAGGGCAGCGAGTCCGTCGACGCCCTGCAGTCCAAGATCCGCGAGCTCGAGAAGAAGACGGAGCTGCAGATGGTCAGGCACGAGGAGCTCAGCCTCGAGCTGACGAGCCTCAAGCGGGCCCGAAGCCGGGGCCCTAGCACCCTCGGAACCCACGGTTCCACCGCCTCGGCCATGGCGGCGACGGCCACCTGGCCTCCAGCCGGCTCCGAGATCGATCGCATCATGGCTAAGATCGAGCAGGACAGGTATCGCACGTACGAACAATCCAGCCTTTTATGTTTAATTCTATTTCTGTTTCTATTCGGACGGGTTGAGCGATTATAGCGTTTTTCACGCGTTTAATGCGCCAGTGGTCGTGGAGGAGACTGCTCACTGCAGGCGTCTCACTGTGTAACGTACTAATGTGCATTTGATGAGCGTTGTGTTGTGCCAGGTTGCCAGCAGGTGATTTATACCTGTACACCATCTTGTTCAGCTCGCTGTCTCTCTCTCTCACTCTACGGACTGCTTCTTGTTGTTTCTGTTTTGCTAGTTTAGTTTAGTTTATGTGGTTTAGTTTATGATCTTGGCACCTGCGTCGCTGGTCGCTGGTTAAGGGATATCAGAATGCTCGAGGTGATTTGATGAAAGATAATTTAGTATTTGATTAGTATATACTTTATAATTAATAAAAAACATGCAATTATTTTATTTTAATTAAAGTGATTAAATTCAATACGTATTTAGTTGTACTGTATTTTATAAACACTAGTGGTTTTCTCACTAGTGCTTCTTATAACTAACGCGAGATGTTCTTGCTAGTTTAGAATGTTCTCACTTAGGTGCATAGAAGAGTAAGAACGTAATCTGCTTGAATAACCCAAATTGGCATTCAAATTTAAGCAGTAAGTTATATCTATAGTATTTAAAATATATATAGATATACCTTGCGGCCTAGAAGCATATTCAAATTCAGACTGTTCAAATAGATTGCGTTCTTGGTAGATGTTGATCTGGTAAGCACTGCAATTGTTCAACATGTTACAAGAGTAGCTTACGTAACATACAGTTGTGAGCTTATTTTTAGAATAATTCAAGTTTTGAGAAAATAGCTTTAGAAATATTTTTAAATTCTGTTTTTATACATAATTTTACGAAATTCAACGTTTAAAGAGCTCATGGGGGATTTATGACATAAGCATTTTGATATCTATTCGCCAGTGACCCAAATATTTTTTGTGTACAGAAAAGATATTAGGATTGCTTTTAAATCGAATAAAGTTTTTATACTGAAATACGAAGCGACTAAACACTGTTGACGCTTACTAAACGACAATCTCTCAAACATTAAATTACGTCAAGCATCATAATTTCAAAAAATCGAAAACTGAACGAACAACCACAGCTTACCGCATTCTCAAATCACTATCATTAAAGAAAAAACGTTAATCTCCCCACCAACCTCCCCTTAAAAGCCAAAGCAGCCGGCAGAAAATAGCGTTTAGCGCGCGAAAACGAGCAAAATTATTCGGCCGCTTAATTTATCCGGCGCTGTTATTCTACTTTTACACTTAACGAGTTGGCTTTCGATTCAGAGCCTCTCGTACGCGCCGCGAGAGAGATAAGTGCGTGCGAAGTGGGGGGGCTGAACGAGCGGTAAATGTGTGTGTGTGTGTGTGTGTATCTTAAGGGTGCCGGGTTCCTCGGAGTCCTGCGCCCGCTGGCGTCATTAAGGGTACTTACGGCCTTGACTATCTCTAACGTGTAACTAGGACGCCTCCATTCTTCCTAATACGCGAGCTCTAATTTCGTCGCGCCGTTAATGAAAATCACTGTCGGCTGGGGGGGATTTTTTTCTTTTCGCTAAATAAGCGCTTATGGCGGAGATAGTGGGTGTTTATCCTTAATCGCTTTTGGAGTGATGAAAAGTGTTTGAAAATGATCGGGTGATTTGGATTGGGGTTTTTTTTTTTCGTTTTGAAGAATAATTGTTGAGATGTCGGTTGGTGTTTGAGAAGTAAATGAAGAAAATTTAACGGATAAGCGGGATTAAGTAATTAAGTCGTTTGATTAACTTGACTATTGTGCTTTGAAATTTTTGATAGGGAAATCCATTAGATTCTAATACACATCTACTACCTAAAAAGATTGCCAGTAAGCGTCAACATGAATTTACTTTTAAAGGTGAAACAAAAAGCTAGTTAAAGGCTATTGCGTAAAAACTTTAATTTCGTTTCTATATTATCTGGATTAAAAATTTTACTGAATACTTTCCTAGATTTTTCCAATTCTTTTCTGTGCTAATTTACTTTTTCTGTAAACACTCGTAACTATTTTATTAATATAAGCTAGTGTGCCAATTATATTGGTAAATAAAATAGTGTTTCAAGTGGTACTTCAAATATATAGTCATAAGGAAAAAAATCCAAAGATTAATATAGATGGTAATATATAGTAATTGATTATTTTGTACGATATTTTTAGAATTAAATATATAAGAAATTTTATTATTACTTGTTTTGTTTAATTATTCTTAAGTAGTAATATTTCACCTTGAAATAATTATTAAAAACTATGTGAAAAAACTGAGTTAATTCTTATCAAGGATATCAAAACCTTAAACAGGCAATCGATTTTTAGTTTAATAGCGTAGCCTTAATAAAAGTAATAATTAGAGATTTTCGGATATTATTCTGGAAACAATTAAAATTATATGAAATTTGGCAATTTTTGGTTAATTAAAAAATGGTTAAGAAATATGACAAATATTATTTCTAAAGAATACTTAAAATTGCCAGGTTTTTACTGTAATTTAGTTGTTTAAAATAATATTGATATTCAATTTAGTTTTTGTAAAAGATTATCTATAATTTTATTATTTAAATCTGTTCTTTATAAAGTGTATTTAAAACTTTGATATTTGATGTGAGATTAAATCTTGTATTCTTTCTTATAGTACTAACATTATTAAATTAATGTAATAATTTTAATTAGAGAGCTAGTTTAGTTTAGAAAACAGATTTCATCATACTACTGACATTACTAACTTACAATTAGTTCACGGTAAATACTTACAAATTTTTGAAACTCAACTTATTAAATCAAAATGAGTTCATAAAACACGAAAACAAAAAACTTTGAATTCAATTTTATGAGTAATCTTTGTTATTAATAGTATAATTAAATTGATAATTAAATATAAGCCCTTTGTATTCATAAATACTAGCGTCTCAGTTACGCAAGTCAAAGCTCCTTAAATGGATTATATAAACTTCCTGCTTAATATTGTATAGCACCTATTATTATATTAAATGAATTCACTGTGTATCAAACAGTTTTTACATTAACAATTCTTCTTCTATTAATCACTTCAATTTTTGTGTAGAATAAAATTATTTCGGATAACTTTTAATCTTTTCATGCACCGATCTAACTGTCGTAAATCAATTTCTCACCAAATTCTCAGTCTCTACTATAAAATTAACTATATTCTCTGTCCAACTTAAAGTCTACCACGCTAAAATCTCACCACAAAAAAAAGAAAAAAGAATGTTAAAACTCACCACCTCTTACACTTTAATCTCTCAAAAATACTCGCACCAAGCCGCGCGTCTTCGTTACCTACCGCACTCCTCACTGTCACTCGAGACATAACGCAAAGCAACAATCTCATGTAAATACATCTCCACCTCGCGCTTCCACCTCGACTGCACCCCTAAGACGTTCCTCCTCTCCACCCTCCCATATCAAACGCCACTGTACAAAGACTCTCATTAGCGTAGAACGTCTGTATATCTCGTTAGAAATTCCCGTTACCTCCACGCACACCTAAAAAACAAAACGACAAGCTCACTAGGAAAGCGGAATCATAATTCGAGTAGCGCGTGTGCTTGGAATAAAAGGATCTGCGGGTCCCCTTAAACACATAGCCATATACTCTTTCGTCTCTCTTGCAGCAGCAGCGGCAGGTTACTGCACGAGCTGGATCACAGCCGGGGCGTGACGACGCAGCAGCCATCCTCGCTGAGCCAGAGCCTGCTGCGCTCGAGCGCGGAGAACCTGACGAGCCTCAGCCAGCATCAGCATCCGCCGCAGCATCCGCACGCCCTCAGCCTCGGCATGCCTTCGCAACACGCTCACGTACGTTTCTTCCTTTTTTTTATTTTGCTTCGCTCTATGCCCTCGGGGTTTATTACATTTTTGCGCCGCGTACGCGCTGTTATTTATTGGCGGGATGATGGGTTGGATGGCGTTGGCTGCGTGCCGTTAAGGTGCTTTATTGGGGACTTTATTTTCGATTATTCATGGGGACGGTGGCCTGATTTAGCGGCTTGTATGCGGCAGGCTGCGGGTTTTTATTCGGTAGGGTGATGGGAGTGAGGTGATGATTTTGGGGTTTATGGGACGGTGCGATGATGGGTGGGATTTTGTTGTGTGGTATGTATATGGGATTTTGATTTTGGTGCGATTACTTTGGAGTATTTTTATTTAGTTTGTTATTGTCTGATTAGTACTAAAATTATACTGTACAATTGTTATTCAAGAACTTTTTTAAAAAGCTCGAGTGTGTGTTTTAATAATGCTGCTTTTATTTTAAAGTGAACAATGTTTTTAATTGTTTTAATACGCGAAACTCTTGTAAAAATATTGTCAACCACTTTTTGAGTAAAAAATGTCAATTAATTGATTTTTCATGTTTTTACGATATTTAAAAAATTATACGTAATAACTTAATTTTTTGTAAAGTGTAAGCGCAATGCAATTCATAACCAAATTCAATGACCTTAATTTTCTAAAAAAAAGTCTTAAAACAACGTTTCCAATTCAACGAAAATTAAATTTATTTTATTTTCACCCGTATCCATAAATTTATTAAAACCTTGCTTAACTAGATCCGTGGAAACCGTTGCAGAAAACATTAACCATTCACTTCACATCATTCGCAACGAATGAGCCGCAGAGCGGAAACTCTCAACTCTGCCAGTTCATTAAATTTCACTCATATCTAATTGCAGCTTTCCATATCTGTTATCAAACAGCGAGCTTTCCAACTGGAAACTTTGGTGCGCAAGCTCGCTTTGCTCTCGAGGCGTATACAATGCCGATAAAAAATAATGAAAGCAACGGTTTTTCGAGTCCCATTCAGTATGCGGCGCGGGGGAGAAAAAATCCGATTTTCCGAACGTTACAAGTTGCATGAATAGTACAAATTGAAGCCCGTCGTGTTTACAAGCCGTGGCACTCCACGCGGTGCTAGTGCGCTCGAGCGCGCTTGGCCTCTATCACGGCAATACGGGTCAGCTGACCTTAGCCTCTATAGTTTCGCTTGCCATAAACATTCAAATTTTTAGTTGTTATTAATTTTTTTATTTTTTCTTAAACTAGGATTTCTTTTCCGGTTGATAAAGCATTTGAAGAATAGTTTTTTTTTGTTGTTTTAAATTTTTATTACTAATTAAAATTAAAGTTTATAATAATTACCTTTGTTTTGTGTTATAGAATTAATCATAGGATCATTTTTTTTTTCGGTGTAAAAAAAATTACTCAAAATTTCTATTTTGTAATAAAATAAAATTTATTATAGTAATTAGTACTATATCTACATTAAATTTAAATTTACTTAATAGAGCTATTTAAATTTTTAATAGATACCGCTTTTTGTGTCTTACCTTCCGTGTAATTTTTGTTTTAACATAAAAACAACTCCACCTCATCATTACAATTACAAAAAAAAAAAAAAAAAATTCTCCATATAAACACATTAAAAAGCAATGCAGCACTCGGCCAATAAAACACGCGGCAAGTCGGCGCGATAAAATAATCGCGGCAACGTACGCGCAATCCCTCATCATATATACACCAAATCGATCCCACCCTCTCTCACCGAGGCTCGAAAAAAAAAACCAGACTGCCAGCGAATTCGTAACTGTCGCAGTAGACCGCACTGGCGCTGGCGTAGGCCGCAGCGCACGCGCGCACCCCCACCACCACCCCCGCATTAACACATCATTCCCATCACAAAAAAGCCCGAAACTAAAAAAAAGCACACACACACCTGTATATAAAAACGTCTGTGCAGTACGCAGGCTCGCCGATGCCACTAACGCCGCTGATGCCGGGCTGCCCGGCCCTCACGCCCAACGGGCCGCCCTACCACTACAGCGAGCCGATTCCCCCGGCGCCCGCGTCGGGCGCGCAGGCGTCGGGCCTCTCGAGCAGCCAGTCCCAGCCCGCCTTCCAGCCCAAGCAGTACTCGTCGCACGTAGCCGCAGCGGCAGCAGCGGCGGCAGCAGCCGCGGCCGCGATGCACCAGCAGCAGGACGTCGCCAAGACGCACAGCTCCGCGGGCCACTACTCGGCCAGCCAGTACCAGGAGAGCTACCCACACACGCAGACCTACCAGCAGCAGCCGCCACCGCCGCACGCCCCACATGTACAGCCGCCCCACGCGCCAACGGGACAGCATCATCCGACGGTCTCCTCCTCGACCTCGTATTTGCAGTCGAGTGCTAGTCAGAGCGGACAGCTGCCGCATTACACGCAGACGGCTGCTGGTGCGCTCACTTCGCAGAGCTTTCAGATCAATGGGACGCAGGTGAGGAGGATTTTTTGGGCTGTGATTTGGTATTTTTGGAGAGGATTTATTGTTAATTTGGGCTTGCGACTGAAATAGATTGCTCGGTGGGAATTTTATTTTTATCCGACGAGTGAAAACGGGTAGTTTTAAAGTAAATCAATGCAGTAATGTACGAAAGATCTTGGTCACGCGCGCGCTGAAAAGTGTGCTTTAGAAAAGTAAGAGCTTAAAGTTTTGCATTGCGGAAAATTTCAGTGAACTAAAGGACAAATTTTACCTTCTTTCTTTCTTTCTTTCCTAAACTAGCTGAAAATTCTTTAAGATTGTCCTGGAAAACGTAAATAAATTTTATGTCAATTGTATATTTGGACATTATTTAAAAATAGTACTTGTTACAGCTTTAAAGAAGATATCTTCTTTTGTATGAATTATAAATCCACAGCATGTAGTGTAAAATCGATATAACGTTCACGTGAATTTTGGAGCATAATAATGCGTTACTGACGTCATTATTGCAGATCATACAAAAGACTTTCCTTCAACTTTTTTTCAAGACGAATGATACAAGTTTTCAGACGAAAAATGTATAACTGAGCACTTGTTCCTTTTTCGTCGCGAAGGTAACGTCACGACAATGCTTTCTAATTAACTGAGACTTTTTAATCATTAACTTTTGTTTCAATAATAAAAAATTTTCTTTCAACTTTTTTCCTCCGAAACTTTCATACGTACTTTTACATAAATTATAAGCTTTAAGCCATTACTCCAACTTACTAAGTTTCAAATAAAAATTTATTTAAAAATTTTCCATTTCGACATAGCGCCCTACTTACGCTCAAATATCGTGATACTTTATTATGCAAGTTGCGTGATTTTCCCACAACACGCTCAAGATTAAAAAGATATCAAAAGTCAAGCATTGCATCTCCCGCTTAAGAAACAGCCATACCAAGCTCACTCCTCTCAAAAAATCATTAATAAAACACTCCCACCCCCTCACAAACAAAAAAAAACCCATCCACCTCCTCCGAAACTTCTCCCCAACTTTAATAATAATTAAACCCAGCGTCCCTCGGCACGCTCCCATTTTTCCAAGTCTTAATGGACTCCCCCCACCCCTCCAAGCCTCTCAGCAACTTTGCGCCAACTTGCTACTCCCCCCGCGGCCGCTTGACTTTTGCGCATACGCACTCGGACAGGCCTAAATTGCACTCACTCCCTCAGAGCACGACGTACCCGAACCTGTCGATGACGTCGCACCCGAGCAGCACGTACAGCTCGGTGCTGCCCCAGACGAGCTTCAGCAGCGTGAGCCAGCCCCTCGGCGTGGCTGGCGGCCACCACAGCTTCGGCGTGCAGTCGACGAGCCTGCAGCCAGGAGGCACGGCCGGCAGCAGCCTGACACAGCAGCAGCAGCAGTCGAGCGGTACGACGCTGCCAGCGTTCTCGAGCTCCTCGTTCCACTCGACCCTCGGCGGAGGACTAGCCTCGACGTCGGTGCTGCCCTTCTCGACCTCGGGCACGAGCACCTTCTCGACCACAGCCGGCGCGGCCTACAGCACTGTCGGGACCAATGCCTTCGCCTCGGGCGTCACTACCGGTAAGAGAGAGATTATCGATTTTTTTCTTCTCTCTGTGTGTATGTGTGGGTGGGTCTGTGTGTGGCTGAGGAGGGCTGCGAGGAAGGTGAGAGAGGATGAGGGCTATTTTAGGAAGCGGAGGAATAGCACAATGCTGCCGCTTTCTCACGACGAGTGGCTTGACGAAAAGTCGGCCTGAGCTGGTTGTGTGGCGGGATTGCTATTTTGTTTTTAAACTTGGGCTTGAGGAGGGACGATTAATCTTGCTTGGGGAGGCCGCTGGAATTTTGTTTTTAAACTTGGGCTTGCTTCGAGAGGGACGGTTCATCTTCTTGAAAAGTGGATGCAAAGTTGTTTAGCTGCGGGGAGCTGGGGATCGTGCTGCCAATTTCGCGAAATGTATGGGGTGTTAGTTGAGTTAGATAAGAAGAAGTTAGAATGTTTCTTACTTTCAAATTCTTTTTTAGAGAAAAGTTTAATTTACAGCACATTAATTAATTTTATCGGTTTCGTCACTTCAGCTTTGTAATCTGCTTTGTATAAGTTTTCAATCACTTGTTGAACCGATCGTAATTTTGCGTTAAATATTTTGTAAATTTTACCAAAATAGCAACAAAGTTTATAATTGAAGCTTATTAGAATGCACCGCGAGTGCCTGATTTTATAATTAAATCTCTAAAAATACTAGCTCGTATCGTCGCTTTATCACGTAACGAGCCAAAGTTTTCGCGTGACAAAGAAGACCAAAAGTACAATTTGAATTTCACGTGAAATTTCAGACTCTAAAAACTAAAAGTCTCGTTAAGCTTACGCGTATCAATTATATGAATTCATTAATGAAATTTATTCATCCCCTCGGAGAATAAAATTAACTTTTATGTGATGCTTTTACGATTAGTATTTTATAAAATTGTGCTATCATGTAATAAAAGCATGTAATCATGTGTCCTGATTTCCTCAGTATTGGTTTAACGATACAATGTAAACATTGATTGCCGATAGTATAGGCTTCGATAAAATTGTTTTATCGACAGATTTTTTATAGAGACAGTACTTTTCAACGAAGTCTAGTTATAAAAAATTATTAAAGAGTTTTTTTTTATAATAATTTTTTACGGTTATATTAATAATAACGCGTTAGAGCTGCTATATAATAATGCCATGATTGCATCTAGATGCTGACGCGATGTAGATTGATACAGCAATTAGCATACAATTGAACAGTGCCAAATCGAATTTTCGTCATCCGTCACTGCAGTAATAATTCGAAAATATTACAAGAAATAACAGTTATCGCTCTATTTTATACATTTTAGCATACAATATATAGACTTTAAATTCCAAATGTAGTCCAAGGCTAACAGAATTTCTTTTAAAAAGCCAAAAATAAAAACGTGTTCTTTTAAACACGTAGTATTTCATTTCATAATTTAAAGGACGTAACAGTATTTCGAATTATTACAAATCCATCAGATTATAAAACACTAATAAACTCCCCCAAAGATCAACCTGTAGATTCATTCCAATCTAACACTCTCCTCTTTAAATCTCCAGGTTCGAGTAGCCTGCTACATGCGATAGGCGACCCTCTGCACGCCATGCAGCAGCTGTCCGTGCAGTCCCAGGCGAACCAGCTCCAGCAGCAGGCCATAATCCAGCAGATCCAGCAAAGCCTGCGCGCCACCTCGCCCACACCCACGAGCACAGGGCACCACTTCCTCGGACCCAGGCAGATGCCCAAGATCCCCACGGGCATCCTGACAAACCCGCTGGACCGACTGACCGGCGACTCGGGCATCGTGTCCGAGGGCCAGGTCGACATGCTCGACATCCCCGGCAAGGGACGCTGCTACGTCTACATCGCGCGCTTCACCTACGAGCCCTTCCAGCACTCGCCCAACGAGAATCCGGAGGCGGAACTGCCGGTCCAGGGCGGCGACTACCTGCTGGTCTGGGGCCAGCCCGACGAGGACGGTTTCCTCGACGCGGAGACCCTGGACGGCAGAAGAGGCCTGGTGCCCGCGAACTTCGTCCAGAAACTGGTGGGAGACGATCTGCTGGAGTTCCATCAGGCAGTGCTGGGACTGAGGGACGTGGACGACGCCGTGTCGACGAACATTCCTCAGGTACCGGATTGGATTGCCTGGAAGTTTATCATTGGTGTCTGGGTGTAGTTTTGGTGTTCGGCGAACACTTAGTGGACGTGTTCGCCGGTAGTGTGTCTGTTCGTGCTGTGAATTTGAAAGGTGGTATATTGCAGTAACTGCGAATCTCCGTTGGACTGTTTTCACGAGAGCAAATAACTGTCCTACTTTGATTTACTAACTTGCTTTGGTATTGTTTATGTTTTTTATACATCTCTTTGTGTTCGTGTGAATTTCCAAGAAATGGATGTTGCCGACAGTTGACAATTGTAGTTTTTGATGATGAGTTAATATTGTTACGTGATTAACACATTTGTTTGGTCACACCGTCATAATCACATCCATTGAATGAGCATCATTACTTGAATGTTTATCATGTTCATTGCTCGCTGATAAAGTGGCCTGATTTTTTGGAAATTCATTAGATGTTCTGGTAATTAGGTTAATCCTCTCCAGTAATAGTAGAAAAGTGATCTACGTTTAAGCTGGTGTGTGATTTGCGTAGACCACTTTCCCCTCCTTAGCTAATGTTTCCTGCTTGTTTTTCCCAATTTTTTTTAGATGTTGCGCGCTTCCTCCGTAACCAGCAGTTCCAAAAAAAGCAATTCTAGAGGCGCTACGAGTGCCATGTCACGGGAGAATGGCGAGAGTGTGAGTATTCCAAATACTTTAAGCCAATAAAACGACCGACGGTCAGATTGGCAGTTACGCATTTATCGGATACCGCCCTTCATTTAACTCTGGTAATCTCTTAAGCGAGTCAATCATTTAAACCAGTGTTTTGGTAAACCTTTTTATAAACGACATCGTTAAAACTAAAGTAGTAGCTTAGACGTAGTTAGAGGCTTAACTCTTTAAATATTTTAAGCGAGTTCAATGAAAAACTCATCAGTTTGTCATTAATATGTAAATACTCTTAATACTAATGCAATACTTTAAGAAAGACTTTGTTGATAAAGTATTCTTGAAATAATTCAAGAGAAAAGATGATTATCACGACTAACATGTCTTGGATATCAGTGTTATTTGCAGGATATCGACTTAGAGTTAGCGGCATTAGAGGAGGGAAATCGTAATCGGGCGGCCGAACTATCCGCCTACGCAGAACTCGACAGTATCGCGGACGAAGACGAACAAGAACCGCCAGGTATGCCTTTTCTTATCACTATTTGTGTCGGTCAAGAATAACCTTAACGAGAAACATGCTTATAAGATAAGGACATTTAAATATCTAAAGTTTATCAGAAATTACGTGTTAGTTTAGTCATAGGTGCTAATCGTTATTTGGGATGTTTTTGTAAATTTTTTGATGCTGTAGTACATAAATAATCCCAATTAGCGCTACAGGCGTGATTAGGAAAAGGCTTTTGGCTGGAGAGCTTAATTAGGCAAGAAAATTTCTATACAGAATATCTTTAAAAAACGTTGAAGCATGATTATTAAAGAATACAGTTTCTTCTTTAAAACATGTTCTTCTGTATTAGTACGAAAATCTTTTAGAACTAGTTGTATAATGTTTAACTTAGTTTAGAAATTTTACAGATAATCTGTATAAAATTTCGCTAGGGTTTATTTTGTTATTCTTGTTTACATGTCTAATGAACTCACGTTAAATTCATTAGATTGAGAATCTTCTCCAAAATAAAACAGATTTTAATATAATAGAGTTTAACGTGCAATTGTTTGTCAAGTTTACTTTCAAACAATGTTCATATGTTATGAATGTTAGAGTTTACCTAGATTAGGATATTATCACTTTTGTTGCTGGCATGAACCTTTTTATTTTGGCTTGTTCTGAAACATCCTATAGTTTTTTTTACAGCCGACACTTCGTTTTGAAATTACACAAAACTACACTGTTCTGTTGATACACACATGATACCCATTGTTTTAAAAACGAAAAAAGAACCGAAAATCCTCGAAAGCAGAAGCAAATAAGTAAGTATACGTCGTTCCTCGGTCGCGGTATGTGATCCTCTATGTCGGCTGCGTTTCTGTACGTACCATCCTCGACACGGTGTGTGAATGCCTGAAACCTTTTTTGACATTAGGCTCGCTTATAGAAGATCTAGGCGACTAGAGCGATTATCTAGCTACAGCTAGGCTTTGTCCTTTGTTTCTTTTTTCCTTCTGAAGAAGTCTACCTGTTTTCGGACCTAGTTCCGGCGCCCCAGCATCTCACGCTCGAGCGCCAACTCAACAAGAGCGTACTGATCGGCTGGACGGCACCGGACAATCAACACCAGCTCGAGTCCTATCACGTCTACGTCGACGGCGTCCTTAAGGTTACCGTCAAGGCGACCGAAAGGACCAGAGCGCTTGTCGAGGGAGTCGACTCTACCAGGGTCAGTCTATGTTACTCTACTCTATTATTGTTATTACCCTTTTTATTGGAACTGCTGGGATCAGTTGTGCAGAATGCTGCTTTTGCAATGATCATTTCACACTAGAGATGAATATCATACCTGGCTTATCATAATTGTATCGTTGTGTTCTGATGTGATTTATTATAAGCATTTTTATTCACGTACAGCATAATGCAGTTACCCATTTTTCAAACACTAATTATTGCAAAAATTGCAGCATACTTGTACCAGCTACCTCACATTAGAGTAGATTAATACACTTCTAGTTCCGTAATAACACGTTTGATTTAACCAGCTTCATATGGCGGAAGTGACAGAGTATGTAATTTTCGATCATTTTGATGATAGAGGGAACTAAAACATCTAGAAAATATAGGATGGGGAAATATGCGATCGTCTCTTTAAAAATGGATACAATTTTAATTAATCCCAAACCTGGAGTAATTAAAGATAATTTTAAAATGTACTTTTTTTTAAGAGAAAATATTTTTTTTTAATTGGGTTAAGAAATTATTTAGATGTTTATATTTTTAAATAATAAATAACAAAATTGAAGCTTATATACATCAAATCAATATTCGATGTGTTTTTTATTTCAATTTTCAGTGAAAATATAATTTTGTAGAGCAGTTTTCAATTCAGAAGTTCAGTTTCAAAGTTTTTAAAATTAAATGAATTAGTTTATATTAAAAGAATATGACATTCGAGTAAAATTTGATACTAAGACTTCAATATAGTTTCTAATAATTAGAT
Organism: Eupelmus urozonus; assembly: GCA_900480035.1. Classification (NCBI taxonomy): domain Eukaryota; kingdom Metazoa; phylum Arthropoda; class Insecta; order Hymenoptera; family Eupelmidae; genus Eupelmus; species Eupelmus urozonus. The sequence continues at coordinate 13,163 of UELX01002543.1, read as the reverse complement.
TAACAAGTCATTCCGCATCTGAAGAAATCATCACTTATGAATTCACTGTAAACTGGTCAATCAAACGTGTTTTCTTAAAGCAACACTAATTCACGAATCACCCCACCAAGCATTTGCCCACACCAAAAACCCATCAAAACCCCACTAACGAAAAAAAAACCCATAACTCTCCACAGCCGCACCGAATAAGCGTGCGCTCGGTGACGCACTCGCGTCGTACGTCACGTGACGCCGCTTGCACGATGGTGATCGGCAAGGACGTGGCGATCGGGCCAACCGCAGTCAAGGCCTCGAACGTCACGGCCACAAGCGCCGTGATATCATGGCTGCCCAGCAACAGCAATCACCAGCACGTCGTCTGCGTGAACAACGTGGAGGTTAGGACCGTCAAGCCGGGCGTCTACCGTCACACGATAACCGGCCTGGCGCCATCTACGATCTACAGGGTGACAGTAAAGGCCAAAAACTTGAGGGCGACCCACTTCGAGGACCAGAACGCCCAGTCGTCCAACAGCCAGGCCTGCCACGTCCACTTCAAGACTCTGCCCAAGGGACTGCCCGATCCTCCGGTCGATATCCAGGTTTGCGCCTAGTTTCCTTCGCTTACCTGCCTTTTTGCGCGCGGACCATTTACACCGACACTCAGCGCGGATTCGTTTACCCGTTGAGTGTTATGACCCTTACGTTAGAAAACTTTTGTGATTCTCCCAATGGTATTTGAGCCTGTTTGGTTGTTTCGATAAAAGAGCAATCTTCTGAATCGCCTTGTGTAGAGACATTACAATTTATGATTTGTGTCAATAGATTTCTGATAAGATGTTTTGTAAAATATTGTTTTATCATAGCAATTATTTTTTAAAATACTTTTTCACTGACAAATATCAAAATAACATTTATATTATAAATAAGAATTTTAGTTCTATAAATAATTTATGCGAGTTAAAGTATAATTTTTTCTGTTTTTCTTCAAAAAATAAATAAAGAAACAGTAATATTTATAGCATTAAATTTTTATTAGAGAAAAATAATGTTCTGTAGAAACGTGGAGAGTCACGAAGGTTTGGAGAAAAAATTAGAAACCGAAATGAGACGATGTTATACACGCGTAAAGCAGCGCGCTACGCTATCCTTTTTTATATGTCAGGCTCAGTGACACGATGCGCACAATTTTTGGCTTACGTTTCTTTTTATTACTGTACTCTTTAGTACTATCGTAGGAATTTTGGGAAGAGAATGTTAATTTTAGTCTAGGATTTTAAATAAAACATTTGAAAGGGATATTTTCTAATGATGATTCGTGCCCCAGAGTTACTAAAATAAATTACGAATTTATTATCCATAAGTTATAAAATATATTTGACAAATATTTTATTAAATTTTTTAATTTTAAAATTTCATTTGATTATATTTATTACAAAAAGATCTTTAACTTTAGAAGTCCTTTAATATTTCTTGAATATTACGAATGAATAAGATGAAATAAAAGATAGCAGTTAAAAACTTTTTAGAAACTTTTTCAAAGAGACAGAAAAGTTTTTTATTTTATGAAATTTTTTGTTTAACCTGATTGATGACCATCAATTAAATATAAATTGAAGCTTTTTTTGAAGCTATTAAAAATTTTATATTTTTCATCTGTACGATTTGCATCGTTGTAAAATTTAACGACTAGTGATAACAATAATCATTCAAATTTGAAATTTGAAATTTGAAATTATGGTGATTTACTTTCCAAATTAAATTTTTCAATTAATTAATTAATATTTTAACATAAAAAATAATAATCTTTGACAAATTGAAATAACTCTAATCTTTTTTATCAATTTTTACGCATTGTAAATTAAATTTTAAATATCAGTTTAAATTGATTTTTTTCTTCTAAAGTGACATTTTCAATGGCTAAAAATGTCATGCTGTATTATTCTGTAGTTATATAATGTGTATAATCTTGAATAATTTTAAAAGTCTCTAAAAATTTTAAATATTTGATTCTTATGTATAACAAAATTTTTTCTCCTTGTTCCTTAAAATGAAAAATTGAAATAACGGTTTTAAAATGTAGTAAAACAAATTTCATAATGTTGTACAAAAACTTTATCAGATTTATTATGCGTAAAGATTTCAGATGAGAAGTGCGTAAATAAAGAAATGGTTCAAACAGGAAATAATAAGACAATACATAAAGAACCATTGAAAACTACATTTGATTTAAGTAACTCCGAATTATTTTTGTCTTCGAAGGATTGGGTAAAGACATTGCATGCATATTTTTCTATATTTTTTCTTCTTCTCTCTTTATATACTTCTTTTACTAATAGAGATCTGTAAGAAGTTACTTTTTAATAACAAGCGGTAGGCAAAATTCTCTAAGATTTATTTATAGCTTTAGCTAAACCATTAGAAATGATAATTCGCGGTGAATAAAATTTTTATTTTCGTACGTGTGCAGGTCTCTATTATAATTTTTATACAAATTCCAGCTTGAAATAAGATGATTGTAGAAATATCTAAAATTAAAAAACATAAAATTATAGAATTTATTGTCAAAATTTTTAGAATCTCATAATTATTAAAGCAAGTGCCCAATTGAGAAATAGCATTGTGACTTAATATGTCCACTCTAATGATTAAATATCTAAAATAATTTTAGATTATTTCAATTTTTGCTCATTCCATAGGTCTATTATAGCTTATGTTTGGCTTTATGATGACAGTGCAGCAGTACAATTAAATTTTGCACCATTTTAACTTTTGCCCGTCACATTTTTTCACACTAGCACATTTGCATAATCAGTGTGAATTTAATGAAAAAATTAAAATTTATAACAAAAAGTGCCATTAACAAATTTTGATGAAAGAAATAGTAAAAATAAGTAATATTGTAACGTCAGTATATATCAAATAATTGGTACATCTCAATTTAATTAAGATCTTTCAAATACTCGAAACATAATCGGGCATATTTCAGAGAAGTAATCTTGAAATTGAAAAAGCTGAGAGGTACACTTTAGTCCAAAAAAAGCTCTTTTTGCTATTAAAATGTTTTTTTTTTTTTATTCCTGAAGTATACTCGAATTTTAATTTGGATGAGCACCTAGCGAGAAATTAATGATGAAATTAATGTTTAAACTTACGTTCGTATTTTTCTAGTGGTCTTTAAATTAAATTACGTAAAAGTTGTACACTTAAGGTCTTATAGCAAAAAATTTTTTACACAATTAAAGTATTTTAATTAAATAAATTTTTTATAAATATTTTATTGCTTATAGATAAAGAATTTATAAAAATAATTAATTAGTTTTTCTACATCATTAATTTGAACTTTCTTTAGTATTTAAGATTGGTTCAAGTATTTATATTTAGTTTGCAATGAATATTTCTCATTTTGAAGAATAAAGAATAAAACTTATATGTATTCAAAACATTGAATTACTTAGTCAATTAGCATCAAAATACGATTCACAAAAAAAAAGAATAGAATAAATTTCTTACTGCATTTGTTGGCACTGCGCGATTAAAGAGAAAAAAAAAGTCTAACCAAAGAGAAAAATCAGCAAAGTAAAGAAATAACAAAATTTTGCGAGTGTGAAAATGAGCATATACCATCTTAACGAGTATATAAGTTAGCGTAAATAAAACGTAAATTAAAAAATGGAGTTTGAGTGAAGCGAGCCGGGGCCCAGCGTAAGGCGCGCGGGGCTCACTCATTTGAGCGGGTGTCTGTGACTCAGGTGGAGGCTGGACCGCAGGACGGCACTTTGCTAGTGACCTGGCAGCCTGTTGCCCTAAACGGTTCGGCAGTCACCGGTTACGCGGTTTACGCCGACGGCAAGAAAGTCACGGACGTCGACAGTCCCACGGGAGATCACGCGCTCGTCGACATACACAAGCTCATGGGCCTCAATCCGAAGCACATCACAGTCAGGACCAAGAGCAGGGAGAGCCAGTCGGGCGATAGCTGCGCCACGGCGATACCCTGCAGCGTGCTCAGAGGTGAGTTTTACATTTTTTTTACTCTTGGTTTTTGTATTGATTTCTTTTTTTTTTTAAGTTTTAAGAGGTTCTTGATTTGAGAGGTTTATTTTTAATCCGATGTGATGCCGCGTTTTAATCAAGTTGAGATTATCGGTTTCGCGAGTTTGCTCAAAGGATATTGACTTCCGGTTGTTATTGATCGTAGCATGTAAAAGAGGATTTGAAATATGTAAAATTTAATAAAATTCGATTCGATTAATTTATTAGACCCAAAAGATTCATTCATTTCTCTCAAAAATGCGGCAGGAAATGAAACAAAAACCAAATAACTTTTTCATTTTTAATGTTTACGAAAACGAAAAAAAAACAATCAAACAAAAACACCGAACCGAAACTCAGTCCTACCCCTTAATCACCAAAATTATCTTACCGTTACGAACAAACAAGCTCCACATCCTTTCTCAACCCGGCTAATATCGCAACGATTATCTCGCGACAAGAATAATTCGCTCGCCATTTAACGGTGAGCACGAACCTTCATAAATCATTGCCCTCTCCGCTCTGCTTATCGGCTCGAATTACATCGATAACGGCCCGTTACAACTGAATTATCCGAATAAGTTAAAACGCTCGCCCCGGGAATATATCCAGGAAGGGCCTAATTCAATATCGAAAGCGACTGCGCGAAAAAGTGCGTTAGTCCGGCCGGGCATATCAGCAACACGCGCGGCTACTTCGTTAAGAGCCACCCTCGACGTAGTCACGCGCGCAGCTGAGAGGGCTGTTCTCATTTCCGCTCCCCATATATATGCTTTATCAAGCCGCTCGACCCTCCCGAGTTTAGGGGAAGATCGAGGAGGCCGAGCGGGCTTGAAGAAGAATTTAAATTGCTTTTTTTTTGTTGTTGGCTTCAAATGGGTTTGATTAATTGCGGAGCGCGCGATCGGTTTCATGATGTTTATTCGTGTTTTATGATCGTTTATAAAATAATGTGGTTGGGAATTAAGGGTAAATAATTTAGGGATATTGTTTTATCTTTTTCGAATGAAATATGGTAGCTGAAATTGGGCTGGTTGATCGGATAAGTTGTTTGTTTTTAATGAATAAATTACATGTAGTCTTTAATTTATTTCCATAGTTTTGTACAATTCACATCCTTTACTTTACTTTTGAAAAAACCAATTATGAAACAGTTTTAAAGCGTGTAGCTCAATTCTTTATAAAACTTCAAATCTGATTTTGAATATCAAATTGGTCAATGAATAAAACATGTAATTTTTATTTATAATTTGTGAATTAAAATGAAACGGTTGTATTCCGAAACAAAGCTCTATGACTGAGTTTGAAATTTCGCAAATCACTTGTCTTCCCTTGAGAGAAAAGATATATTCCCCGTGAAACCAGGGATGAAATAGGTTATTGTGGTTTTGAATCAGGGATGCAGGACTTTGAGAGACATGAAATGCAGCTTTGTTAAATCTGCTGTCAACTAGAGTTTTTGTGACATATTATTTCTAGTCTTTGTCAAAGTTAAAAATATTTATCATTTTTTTTTTAATTTAGTCTGGCTATTTATGCACCTTAACTACTTGTAATTTTTAAATGTATTCCAAATAAATTTTTTTTTTTATACTTTTTACGTCTTTAAAAAAAAGCAATAAAACGAAAAAATATTTATACTTTATGTCAATAAAAGTATTCTTATTATGTAACTAAAATATTCAAGATATTTTTCATTAAATGGTTTTATCAAAATTTTAAACTTTTTTTTAATCGGTCAATGAAACTAATTAATTAACTTACTATTAGTATAAAAATTTAATACTTTAAAAAATTAAAAATTTCATTTGGCAGATTTCTATTTCTGTAAAATAATAGAATAACTCGTTATGAATTAGCTAAATATTAATCCATTAAAATAAAAGTAACAAAAACTTTGCAAAAGCATCCGAGAAAAATCAATAAAATCCCTCTCCCGCCAACAGGTGGTCCAATGTCGATGCAGCATCAGCAGGTGCAGCACCTGCCGGCCGACCAGATGCACCAGCAGATGCAGGACCAGTCGGGCATGATGATGGGACCCCAGGGTCTCATGCAGAACACCGGCCAGCATCACCCCATGGGCGGCCAAGGAATGGGCCAGGGAATGGGCCCCGGGCAAAGGTACAATCCTAATCAGTTACCACCTCACATGAGGCGACCTGGAGTCCAGCAACGCGTCGACGCCCACGGCCAGGTGATCATCGAGACCGACGAGAATCTGTCCGACAAGGAGATATTTCCCGGCCAGAGCATCACTCAGGGCTTGGGTAAGGAAATTTTAGCTTCGCTGTCCTCTGTATCTCTCTCTCTCTCTCTTCTTTCTCTCCTCTGTCTCTTTCTGTGACTCTATTTGCCAGGTTACTTGCGTACTCGTATATACGTACATAGGTTTATCGATCGCGCGCTCTGTATACAAGGCTTGTGCGCTGCGGGAGGATTCTAATTAGTTTGGACTTACCATGGCCCCCCCACCCTCCTCCTCCGAGATTGTAGGTTTTTTATTTTCATAGCGATGCCGATCTGAGATTATTGTTTGTTGGCGAGACAGTAGAGGAGTTTTATTAGGATTTTAAAGTAGATCGCTTGTTTTTATTTTTATTATGAATTAATTTTTGGTGCATCTGGGTAGGCTAGGCTGTGAGCGGCAGTGCATTGTTACACTGGTTAGTCAACATTATTATAGGTAGTGCTTATGAATTTTGATGATGACAGAACAGTATGTTTCAATCATAAAAGTAAAGTTTCTTGCTCAAATACTTATCAATGATGCATTTATGGCTGGAACACAAGTATTTTTAATAATATACTACTTTATACTCTACTTTTCGGGTATTATCCACTATAGTGATTTACTATATTGTTTTTTATATTAGAAATGATGTCTTTATAAATTGTGCATGCATTGAGAAGTTACATCCTTTAAGTGACATCGATAGTGGATAATATCTATTTTATTTCACATATACTACCCAAACACATTCAAACATAAAAGAAAGTTCTGTTACTTTGACACATTACAAAATAAACTTAGGTGAAAGCTTATTTTTTAATAAAACAGTTGTGACAGTATTTTCTTGCTATTAAGTTTAATGAGGAAAATTAATTCCTCATTTAGTAATGGTTAAATTATTTGCTCTTTTAAACATAAGTTTTAGCTTTACAGAATTGAGATACAGCTTTGCTAGAAGTTGATAATAAGTGAATTAGTTAAACCGCTTTTGCAAGTATAAGAATAAAATAAAGAATCATATAAATAAAAAGCATATTTTTTATATAGGCCTAACATCTATATGGAATTCTCTTTTCTCTTCTAATAAACCAACGACAAATCAGACAACAAATCAGACGTCAAATCAAATGTTAAATCAAACAACAAATCAAATGCAAATGTCAAATCAAATGCCAATGCAAACAACAAATCAAATGCAAATGTCAAATCAAATGCCAAATCAAATGCAAATGCAAATGTCTAATCAAATGCCAATGCAAATGTCAAATCAAATGCCAATGCAAACTTCAAATCAAATGCAAATGCCAATGCAAACAACAAATCAAATGCAAATGGCTAACCAAATGGCAAATCAAATGCAAACACCATATCAAACGTCTGATAACATAAACATAAACGTACAAAGTAAGTCACTGATTTAAAGAATATCAAACTTTTACAATTAAGAATTTTCATAGTTTTTGTATTATTTCATAGTTTTTCTATTATTGCTCATTCATAAAATTAATTGCAATTCTATCAATCTTATGATATTTTACTTATGAAAGAATCAATTGAAATTTAAGCTTCTACCTTGTAGCACAATTATCTCACAGCTACACATATAACTCTTTATACATACATTGAAAGTCTCATGACAATTAAAAGCAACTAGTAAGGTTCCACACAGTCAGACACTGATTATATATATATAAATACACTTTTTTCATTTTTTCATTTTCAACTGGGCGGGTCAGAAGGCGATTTTTGTACATACGTTAACAGGATGATACCCTTTGCGTCACGATCACTTAACCAACCCCCTCAGATCGAGGCATCCTTTTTTAATCAATATTTTTGAGTTTCCAATTCTTCTCGATCGCAAACCGAGCAGTACAAAGACATAATCAGCGCAAACAATAAACCAAACGCGCGTCCGTTAACGCTCTTATAAGTAACCGTATTACCGAGACGAAAAGCATTGATGGGCAATCGCGTAGGCGTACCGGAAATCACAAAAGACTCGGCGAGCGAGGCCAACTACAGCGAAGACGAGGGCGACCCCTCGCGGCGTGGCGGCGGTGGTGGTGGTCCCAGTGGTGGTCGCATGTCCCACCACGGCAGTCCCAGCCAGCATCAGCCGCCGCAGCAGCAGCAACAGCAGCATCAGCAACACCAGCAGCACCAGCATCATCCACAGCAGCATCCTCAGCAGCATCCTCAGCAGCATCCTCAACAACATCCCCAACAACATCCCCAGCAGCATCCCCAGCAACATCCCCAGCAGCATCAGCAGCAGCATCCACATCAACGTTTTGGGCCTGGTCCAAATCAGGGACCAATGGGACCAGGCGGACCAGGTCAGGGGCCACCACCAGGTCATAGACCTGGCAGGTCTCAGGCTATGGGCCCTCGGCCACCCCAAGATGCCTACTATGAGCAACCACCAGGTACAGCTGGGCCAAGTCGCTGGCTTGGAATCCCCACCCCTCAGTGTGTGTCTGTATGGTTGTGGCGCACGTCCGTCGTCACTCTTTCCGATGTGCTTGATCATTGTACTATGTCAGCGTTCTTTTGAAACAAACACTGTTAATTGTAACGTGGATACATAATCGTGGTTATTTTTGTCATTTTGCTATTTGTTAGGATGTTGTATTTTGTAGCGCAGAGGGAGCCTTGATTATAAAAGATAGGAAACCTTAAACGTATACGATAGTTCATCAGAGCAATGTTTCAACGTATTGAACCCAACACACCATTGTAATACATGCGCACGTTCACGCACACCCACACGCACATACATATACATGTTACCCTTAAAACCTATGTCTAGTGAGATCACTTTTTCTTTAATCAAGGAACTCTGTGCGCTGAAAATAATAATGGTGATTTTTTAAGAATTTTATAAAGTTATTTAAATTTATAATTAATGATTTTAAAATTACATACTTTCAAGTGTTAACTTAGTAAGAGTAAATACTAAAAAAAGATATGACAAAAATAGACATGATATTTTTTTGAAATCAAGCGGTGTCTAATCTAACTCTATTTCAACTTTTTAAACGGTCTCAAAAATCTGTACTTTAATCTGTACTCCTATCACTGCAAGCTAACTTAAATGTCTACTTGTCTTTCCTGTACTGCACATTTTCTACTGCAGATCTCTTCGATCTATGCATTCTGTCTGATTTCTCCTATAAGCTTTAAAAAAAAATATTGTCAATGTTTCATTAATGTGTTATTGTGTATGAGTGGTCAAACAAGAAAACAAAAACCAAAAACAATATCGTTATATTTTTTGTTATAATGTCAAATGTCCATCGCACTATTCATCAATAAGATACAATCAATACTGTTCTATATATAAAACTAATCTATTTCAAAACAATTGTTTTCTCAAAAAGGTAGCTTTTACATAATAAATGTATTTAATTATGTACTAAAGAAATTTAATCATTTAAAAGTCGAAACAAAATGTATTGTGTCGATTAATTTTTGATGCAATAAAAACAGGGCTCCCTTTTTGAGAAAAGTTTATGAAAAATATATGTACCTTCTTATCAACAATGCATACTACTATATCTATCAGAACTCTCTTCCAAAATATATTTTTCGTCAATATTTTAACAAACATATACTTGAAATAGTAATTTTTAAATCAAGGTTTGTTCATATCAAATATACATAATTATTTGGTAAATTATTCAGCCATCATTATCAAATAGCTACCATTACTAAATGGATTAACTTGATTTAAAAGTTCCATTTCATTACTAATTTTACTCTCGATGTTTTTACTTTTTTCTATATTTATGACCGTATATTTCATGTATCGATGTTCTATAATTCTACTTTGATCTAAAAATCTCGTCGTTGTAATTATCTATAAAATGTACATACATCCTACAGTATTAATTTACATACATAACTTATTGGTATTTTATAAATTTATACTGTATGATGCAAATGTTTATATAAACTACCCTCATGATGTCATTTCTATATGACTGTTGCTGTCAACGATTTTAATATCTATTTTGTATAGTTAAGCAAATTATTATATGAAATTGTTTTGAAAAAAAAAGAAAAAATATTGCTATTTCTGTTACATAAAGAAAGATTTATTCATTTTTCAATAAAAATATTGGGGAGACTGTTTTTTAAGAGTTATATAGTGGTTACTTAAAAACATATATTATTCTCAGTTTTATTTTATAAATAGTCGATTTATATATTAAAATTACATTAAATTTAATTAAAATATATATTGTACAAACTAAAGATTATTAATTGAAATTTTAATTAACAGATATTTAAATAATAATATGATTCTCTATTATGAGAAATATATTATTATTAATAGAAGTTAAATTTGTAAATTAAGCGATATGAAATAACAAACTTGTGCTTTTGAGACTAAGTATAAAATGAATATGCAATTAATTTTTCTTAAAAATATAGTATATAGAGAAAGATATATAGATAGTATCTTTATTAAAGATAATATTGATCGACTAAATCTTTTTAATTAAAAGTAGTACTCTTTAAAATTTGCTTATTAGTCGACATAAGAATTACAAAAAATTTTATGTTTTATTTTACCAAGAGCTTCAGTGACTGAAAAGGAAGCAATTTATTTATTATATAGTTAATGAACCAGTTATTGAAATATAAATATTAGCAATCATTCTGAAAAAAATTTAATCTGAATTTATGATTACCTATAATAAAGAAAGTAAATAAAGTAGTAAATAAAGAAAGTCGAAAAATATTATCTCATCACTATTTCATCTTCAATAAATAAAAAGTAAAAGCACACATTTATTTTGAAAAAGTACATTTTTAAACTATACAATACAATTAATCATTAAAACATTATTAATCATTGATTTCTCTTTCCTAACGCAAAGGCAATCAACAAAGAGGAAGAGGACCTATGTACAGAGGTCCAGGACCACCGGGACCACACATGGGACCCCAGGGACCCCAAAATATGGGACCACCAGGTCCCCATCGTTCGCCTGGAGTTCAGCAGGCTAATAAGAGAACTCGCTGGTTCGTGGCTCTCTTCGATTACGATCCAACGACGATGTCGCCAAATCCTGATGCCTGCGATGAGGAATTGCCCTTCAATGAGGGTGATATGATCAAGGTTAGTATTTATTTATTATTGTAAAGAAAAGATACATTCATTGGAATGGTGTGACTTATGATCTAATAATTTGTAGTTTTCAAAAGTGTAATTAACTTATCAATTAGTAATTAAACGGAAATAATTGAAGATCATAAGAAAAGATTAATTAATCATGAGATCATTAACACTTACACAGAATTGAATGAAAAGAAAGCTTCTCTTTAGATACTTCAAACTCTTCACCAGAATCGTTAATAATTAACACCTTTCCATAATATACTTGAAACAACACCCACCATTACGCCAAACAAACAGTCCTCCCGGTATCAGGCTCAAGTGCAAAATCATTAAAAGCCCCATCTCTCTCGAAGCCTCTAATTCCCAGACGATTGCTCGGTATGCTCAAGTATTAACGAGCACCCTCAGCCTCTCCCCTATCTCTCCTTCCCTCGTATACTGAGTAACAATCTTCAACTAAACGGATCGATGCTTCCTTGCTCGGCAGGTATACGGGGACAAAGACGCCGATGGCTTCTACTGGGGCGAGTGCCGCGGTAGGATAGGTTACGTGCCGCACAATATGGTCGAGGAGGTCAAGGATCCGAACCAGATAAGCCAGCTGCAGGGCGGCCAGCATCCTGGGGGTAGGCAGCGCAGCGATCGCTGGGGAGATATTTACGCGACGACGCCGGTTAAGAAGATGATCGCGCTCTACGATTATGATCCCCAGGAATTGTCGCCGAACGTCGATGCTGAGGTCAGTTGAGGGGATGTGGTTTGATGGGTCTGTGTCGGTTTGGGTTTGAATGGGGTGCTATGCGATTTGATAAATGTGGAGGGGATTGTAGGTTGATGCTGAAGTTTAATGTCGCATTACTTTTGAAGCAGCTTAGTTAGTTTATGATAATTCAGTATTTTATGACTCAGAAGTTCAAGTTATGAGACAGATTTTTCTGTCATTTTAATCTTAAAAAGGACAAATTTGAAAGAAAATTTAATAATATTTTAAATTATAAAAAATGTATTATAGTAAATATGGTCTTACTTTGATCAGACATAAAATATAAGATGACTAAGGCCAAATTTTTTTTTATGATTAGAAAAATTTATTTTTTATGTTTTAATTAACAGTAAAGATTTAATCCTATTACTAAACTTTAAATTTTAAATTTATAATTTTTTATTCCACTAAAACCGGTGTAAAATTCATAGTCGGAAGTTTATTTAAGAGAAATTGACGTACAGGATTATAAATTCATAGAATAACGTATAGAATATTTATACAAATTTTAGTTCAAGTTTTTGGATAAAAACATGAAGTTATAATTTATTTATAAGGTGTTTATTAGTATTCTTTATAAACAAAGTTCCTAGAAATGTTACTATTAATATTTTTCAGTTACTTATTAGTTTATTTGTAAATATTTTATTCAATTTTTCCTTTGAAAATCTCCTAACGACAAAATAAAATTTTGCAGCAAGTGGAGCTGAGCTTCCAGACCGGCAACGAGATCTACGTTTACGGCGACATGGACGACGACGGCTTCTACATGGGCGAGCTGGACGGCGTGCGGGGCCTCGTGCCCAGCAACTTCCTCACCGAGGCCCCGCCCAACCAGCAGCCGGGCGCGATGGGACCGCCCGGAGCGCGGAGAGGACCCCCGGGCCCGGGCCAGGGCCCTGGCGCGAGGGGCCCCCCACCGCCGCCCCGGGAGCCGCCGCCCGGCCACCGACGTAACAAAGGTAAATTATTCATCAACCAGCCATATGTTTATCAATATGATTATTACCCTACCCTCCACC
>UELX01002542.1:0-30206 GCA_900480035.1 Eupelmus urozonus | reverse complement strand
CAACAAACTGTGATCTACTACATCAATAGGTGAGACTAGTTTTTTTTTTTTTCTTATTTTTTATGCATATGCAAGGATTTTTTTTGTGTAAAAATTAGTGTCGGTCAAATAATTGGCTCTATATCTAATAAAATTATTTTTTAAAAGATGTATCTATTTGAAATAAACAATAATAATATTTTATTCCGAAATAAAACGAAATTATTAATAAAAAACCGACTTTAAATAAAATTTCTTTAATGTTCTTCCAAATAAATGTGTTATGCACCTAGATTGGCTTAAGGGTAAATGAACATCTGTATTTCCAGAACTAAACTTCTCTGGATTCCATAATTGAGTACACGTGAAAAGCTAACAGTTCGCAAAATCAAGTAATAGAGCAATAAAGACTTGTTTTTCATAGAATAAATGAGATCATTCTGTCCTAAGCTAACAAAGTATTTTTTGTGTGAGTCTGATCGCACGTGAAAAGCTAACATTAACGTAGCTTCCTCTTACACTTCATCCCATTATCATGAAATTCGCAGCTTGAAGCATGATTACAAGGAGAAGAACTGATTTCACACATATACGTTTACATGTACTTACGTATTTTCAAAACAATCACGTAGGAAAGCTTATAACAGAAAGTAATTAAATTTTCTCAAACATGCTTCATTTAAATCATCACAATGAAAAAAATCTTAAAAATTATTAACCATCATAGTTCTAAACCTCATCAAAACCCTTACAAAAAAAATCTCAAAAAAGACTTCAAGAATAACAAGTCGCCCTTCCACGCGCTAAACGTCTCCAATTGCCCCCTAGAGCATCGTACCTACTCCCCATAAAAAGCAAAGCCAAACCAAAACCACTACTTTCTTCTCTACTAAGTATACCATTCCCTCAAAGAATCACAAAAAAAAGAAAAGAAAAAAATTGAAGCCAAGCAAGTCCGCAGCGCTCTCTTACACTTCGTCTAGCGCATCCTCGCACACACAGACACACATAGCGAGTCCGTAGGCGCAGTTATTTATACGCTGTCCTAATCGTAGCGCGTAATGGGTGACCGTTGCAGCTTGGCGCAGCTTAGCTCTCTCGCGAGTGAAACAGCGAGAGCGAGCGAGGCGAGCGAGCGCACGCGTGCACTATCATTACGTCCGTGCCAGCCGTACTGGCGGCAAGCTAGCTAGCGACTCTTTGGACGTGCCGCTGCTCTCTCGGGCCGGGGTAAGGGAAGGGGCACACGGGAATGCTCCGCGATCGAGATAATTGCACATGTGGTTAGGAACGATGTTATACTTTGTCGTGTTTCTTGCTCGGCCGTAAGGATATATACGCGCAGGCCGGGGCCGGGGGGCTATAAAAACTTCTTCGGCCGAGCGCGCGTGCATTTACTGCTTCATCAAGAGAAGAAGGAGAGAGAGAGAGAGAGCTACTGCGAGAGAGATCGACCAGCAGCCGGACGGTACATCGGCCGTTCCCTTTATGGGGAAATTAGAAAATTAGTTGGACGCAACGAGTGAGCTGGTAGCGAGCTGCTGCCGTTTTATTTTCTGTTAACGCGTTCCACTTCAAGTGTGATTTCCGTTTCTTTTTGGGCTCTGCTGGTGTGATGCTGCCCAGAGGATGAGAGTGAATGCGAAGCTGTGCGTGTCTCTGATTATTCGTTGGGGAGATGTGGTTTCTTTTGGTTTTGGATTGAGATTTTCCTTGCTGATGGTTAGAACGATTTCTTTTATACGAGTTGTGGTGCGGATGAATATCTCAATCAGAGCTTTGAAATGGTTATTTGAAGCTTCGGCAAGAGATCTGGTATTGGTTGAGCAATAGCATCAATCGCGATTTTGTTGTCGTACTTCAATACTCATGAGGACGAAGTTACTCATCGGAAATAAGAATAAACAACCACATAAACAATGCATCAGTCCATAAATTCAGGTCTGAATCATTCCAGAAGTAAAATACTCCGAAGCAATTAGCGAGCGCCACGGATTTTCCTTCTCTTTCTCCGTTTATCTATCATTGAATTGAATAGTCATCGTGATGAATTGATTCAACAAGATGATTGTTAAACAGGCAGAATCGAGAAAATCCCATAGTTATTGTGACTTCCTATCAGTTTCGCTGCTACAGCGACTTCATAACAAACATGGAAAATACGCTTGCACGCTGAAGTGTATAGGTGGTGTATACGTATACACATTGAAGCATCCGTTGACGATATCTTCGCGCAGCAGTCTGTCACGTGCTGACGCATGATAGTAAAAACGAACGGACGATTAAGAGGTCGTTAATCGCAGCTATATTTTGTTTAGAGACATTGCTGGAGATTTGCTTACGTTGTCAAGTCGAACGGAATTGAGAGAATAAAAAGTGAGGAACAATCAGAGGAACAGTGTGGAAAGTTATCAGGTGGAATGTAGGCTAATGATAAAGCATATGATAATGTATTTTGAATTTTTAAATCAATTTGGACTCTGGATTTTTGGAATTAGTTCATAAAGTTGACAGAAATATATTCAGAGATGGAACTTTTAATGATTAGACAGTAGCAACAGAACACGAAGTACTGCATTTGTTTGATACACCAGTAACATCGTTGGCATGAAAAATACGACTCAAAACATCGTTTTCACGACACTCAGCCAACATTGTCGTGTTTTTCCGCAAGAAGCATATACAGCGTGCTGCAAAACACACACAGTCGAGCTTCGGTAATAATATATTCCATATCTCTCCTTTGTGTATCGGGAGAGCAGAAGCACAGCAAGTTGCACGCTTGCGCTTGTCACGTGCTCTCCCCCACTCTCTTTCGCTATCTGGCTCACTTTTAATAAAACGTAATCTTCGTCTCTCTTTGCTCTCTCTTCTCTTTTACTCTCTCTCTCTCTCTCTCTTTCTCTGGGCTAAGCGCGTGCGCGCGTGCATCCGCTGCAGCGGAGCTAGTGCTGTTTGCGTTCCCATGGCGGACGCTTGGAGCGCGATAACGTATTAAAATAATATGCCACCGCGATAAACGCGTATTTATTATATAATATCTGCAGCGCGACGAGAGAGCGAGGTGAACCATTAACGTGAAGGAGAGAAAAGATGCGCGCTTGCGGCGAGACTTTGCCGACCAGAGAGTCCGGTTTGCTCCGGGCGAGAGAAGAGAAGAGGATCAAGGGAAAATAAGAAAGTATCGAGTGCTCGGATGTTGAGGGAATTTTAAAAGCTTTATTCATGGGTGTTTTCAAATTTTAAAACATCAATGATTGGTCGTAGTGTTGAATGGTCGTTTTAACATGATTTTTGACTTTGAGCTGTATAGATTGGTTTGTAATTTTGAAAATCGAGCATTCATCAATAATGAGTAATAATGGAAAGTTAACAATATCGTTGTATGTAATGAGAAAAAGGTAGCAAGCCTTTCGTCATTGAAAGAGTAACTACCGTAAATAATTGGGCCAGAGCGCGGTGTGTTTGCATGTTTTGTTTGTCAAGAAAATAATAAAATCGAATGCCACATTCGCCGATTGGCATAATCAAGCCGAAGAAAAACAAGAACATTTTTTCAGCCTTATAAGTCATCCGATAATATTAAACTCTCACGAGTTTATGCAATTGGCCGTATATACCGCGACGTGTAGATGCTCTCTCACAATATCAATTTCCATCGGCCGTGCAATAAAGTCCAAAGAACTATTTTTATAGCCCGTTGATTCACGTATATACACTCGCTCTCCCTCGCGCTCGCGGCGCGTTGCGTAACGCAAATCTTTTCACGACTATACAGTTAAAAACGCGTAAAAGTTGAACTTTGGAATTACCGTCGCCAGATAAGAGCTCGGGGAGTATTGAATTGGAAATCTTTCTGCTAATTGCACGCTGTTGAAGGAGTTATTAGCCGGCAGCTTCCATCCTGCGAGCGCGTGCTTTTGAAATTCTGTGTGCATAGGTATACAACACGAGAGGCGCTGTGTACACGCTACTTTTTTCTTCTTCTACTCTAGCGCACTGTGGCACAGAGAAAGAGTTATATATGTAGCCGATGCTCGAGTTGACGGTGGGTGTCAGTCGGAGTCAGTCACGTGATTGATAAGAATACGCGAGCGAGCCAAGCGGCTGCTCGCTACGTCATTGCCGCCAGGAGCTTAAAATTTTTTGAACAAACGTAGTTTGATTATCAGCTAGAGGTTGCCTGGGGTATTTCAAGCTCTACTTGATTTTGCAACCACTGCTTGGAAGAGCTCGCCTCGATCGGGCGAGAAGTATTCGTGGTGCGCGTTATTTTTTGAAGATTTATTCGAGTTTGCTTGAGAATTATAAGGTTGTTGATATTTTAATTTTGTTGCTGTTAATGTTTGCCAAATTGTTTCGAGGTATTTTGAATCTAATGTGATTCATATTGTATGAGGATGTTGATGGACTAAGGATTTTCCAGTCGTAAATAAAGACTATTTATATGAATGATTTCTGGTTTTAGTCGTTTACTATATATGGTTAAAATATAAAAAATTAATATTTTTGGTTTTTTTTTAGAATTATTTCAAACATTTCACTTACCATTAAATTTTTATTATCATTTACTACTTGTATAATTATTAGCAATCTAGTACTTTTACTGTTTGATTTTATTGAAGCTAAATATTCGAAGCATAGAAAGTATAAATATATAAGTGATTTTACTGTCGCATCTTCCCGAGTGAAAACCGAACCCAGAAACTTCGCTTGGATTGCATAAATAATTTCGACACTTAATCTCTTGGATAAACAAAATGTTTCTTGGCTTACCTAAACAACATGGCAGGTTAACTTCAGCAAGAAGATTGCAATTCCGGATAGGCTATTTCTCTACCATGCTGCCGACAACCAGGCTTCTTCTCCTCTTCGGTGTCAACTACAAACGGCCACCTGTTGAACATTTAAACATACTCGTTGTATTTAGAAAGTCATATGATGTTTTATGTATGTTTTTTTTTGCTTTACAAGACAAGATAATCGTAGAATAATTATAATAATATATTCATATAAAATGATAATTATAGATATTATAGACATTAGAGTGTTAAAAAAATTGTTGAAGAAACGCTCTACTTCTAACTTTAAATAAAAAAGTATTTCGTTTAATAATACATTTACTATTTCTTAATACCCAAAAATTTTCTATTTAGCATACTATTTAAAGTTCGCGAAAGTCATGAAAATTCACGAGCCCCGCGGCCACAATGTCATTAGAAATGCCGAACAAAATCGCTTCAACTAAACAGAAATTCATAGATCCGCCTGAATCAGCTTTGAACTCGCCTTTTGAATAGTTATTTTTATTCCCCGAGAGAGAAAAACCGAAACATCGCTCAGTGACATCACTGAATTTCTGCATGCATTTTGCATATGCTACCCGTCCGACTACGACGCACACATCTCCCAACGCTTTTTTTTTCATCAAAACTCGCTCGGACACGATAAAACTTTTTTTTCTATTTCTCGATCTAGCATCCGAGAGAGAAAATGTTCTGCACGCGCGAACGGTTAGCTCTTTATCGCGCGGCAGACGCACAGATACAAGAAGAGAGAAGTCGAGAGCAAAAGTTTATAAATATCTAAATAGATATTGACTGCAACTAGTTTCCTATCGATCTGACGTACGGCTTTTTCTTTATTTATGTCGCGATTTTTTTTGTCGCCGGACTCGGTTGCATAATGTAAAAATGACTTGCATTTAAATGTTGCACAGAGGGGACGATCAAACCCGCATGAAATCACGTTTTTGCACAGCTACCGATGTTTGTAAAAAATTACGCTCTCATCCATACTAAATCACTCAATTCCATTATTATTTTCCAAAACACGACACCGATTTAACATAATTAAGCTCAAACGCTCTTTGCATATCAAAACGATTTCGCATTACATCGTATTCACCAACTCTTTTCGAGCGAACCTCTTAAATGCCTTACGGGTGTGCTTTATACCCGTTATGTAGTTTACGTACGCGTTCTATTGGAGCCTTATCTGCTTTAGCGGTAATAAGCGTAATTACAACAAGCGAAGAATCGCGCACAATATGCGCACTCGGGCATATATACACACACGGAGTTTCGTCCGCGCCTCGCCGAGCCGTGTAACACATGTCCAATTTTGTACTTCATGCATTCAAATCATCCAATTATGCAAAGCGAGCGCTGATATTTTAATTATTACGATAACTCAATTCATATTCTTCTCGCGCGCCTAAAAATACCGGGGCGTCAATTAAGCGCGAGCGCGTGCATTCGATGTGGGCCGGGATGGAGGGGGGTTAAGTGTGCGTTTTATTTAACGTTTAAGGCTAAATAATAATTTTTCAAGGTTTTTCTTGGAGTTTTGGTCGGGCAGGATTTGAATATCGGTGCAAGTTGCTGGAAGCCATTGTTGGACTCTTATGATATTATTTAAGATACGATTTTTTACTCAAGGTCCTAGTTAAGAGAATAATTTATTCAGTTATTAACGACATGTTATTTGGCAAATAAGTTTATTTAAGCCTAATATTAATACTCGACCATTTTCGGCACCATCGCGCTTTTACATAAATAATAGTAATTTAACCAAGAGCCATTCAAATAATCCAGCTCGGCTCGCGCGCTCCTTTAAACGATCGCACGTGTGTGTGAAAAAGTGCGAAAGCAAAAAAGGACCAAACAAAAGAGCCGCTCTCTCGGCGAGGAGAAAAAAAGAGAAGAAAGAAGAGGAGGGAACGTAATAACGATAAAAAAAAAACCTGTCATCGGCCGGCCGAGCGGCGGATCGTTATAGATCCTAAAATAAAGTCGAGGCGAAAAGGAGCATCGGAAAGGCTTTTTCATAATCCTCCGGAGATATGACTCACTGCCCTGTAATTATTTCAGTGCCCGATCGAACACACGTATATACACACGCGGGCGCTCTCTCCTCTTCTCGCGCACACGCGCGCGCACATTAACATTTTTCAGAGAGCGCGAGAGAGGAGAGCAAAAACCCGTTTCGAATCTCGTTCTGCTCCGGAGAGTCTCATCGATGAAACGGAGAAAAAATGAGCGGAGCCGCGAGTTCTAATCGCGGCACGGAGCTGCCGCCGGAGTCTCCGAGGAGGTAAGGAGCTATTTTTGAGGTGAGATGATGGCTGTTTGTTTGATAAATCATTTTGAGGTTTAATTGTGAAAAAGGAAGGTGAGGAGGTTTTTCCCGAGGAATGAGTGTAAAAAAGTGTTAGATGGTGTTATTTATGGATGGACTGTAGAGAGCAATGGAGAGGATTTTTGAGTTTCAAATTAATAAAGTAATCGAATGAAATTAAAGAAATAATTTCAAATGTTGATACAGAAGTTAGTTCGTAATTAAATTAATAAATAGATATTTTCTGTCATTCTCTTGTATTGTTTACTTATAAACACCAATCTGCAAGATTGGTAAGCTGTTTCTATGTATATAATTATAACAAATTAAAATTTAAATTATTTTATTAACGATTAAATTATAATTTTTAATTTAAATATCTCATTTCAGATTTGTCATTGACTATTTATACTGGATCAAAGATATGTTATATGCAGAAAAAAAATGGTGTATCTAAATCAAGTTTGTTTTGGTGTAAAAAACACGTTCTATAAAATACAATACCGCCTAAGACGAGAGTCCATCGAAACATCAAATATATAACTCAATCATAATTATAAAACAATAAAATATTTCCAAATATTTTAATTACCATTATCTAAAATTTCCCCATAAATAAAAATCCTCCAACCCCCAAACAACCATAAAAAATCCTTAAAAATTTCACCAATATCCCATCCAGCTCTCAAAACCAAACCCCCGGCATCCTCAGTCCCCGCGCATCCACGTCCGCACAGCCGCGCTTGAGCCGCCGCACGAGCGACCTCCTCTTAATTGAATGTCGCCGCTATACGCGCGCTTGCGCATCGGAATTCCTGCGCTCGCGGTTTTCCGCGAGACCGGCTCGCTCCTCTCTCTACTACCAACCCAACGCGCAGCGCAGCTATACACGCCGCAGCGCCGTCGTCGTCGCAGCCATCGCGACGACGAGAGTCCGGTTTCGCTCTCTCTCACGCCAGAGCGAGAGAGAGCCCCGCTATTATATACGCGCCGTGCCGCGCGCTGCGGCGCGCAAGCGACTTTGCCAGACACGCTGGCACTGCCGAGCGGCGGCTCCGACTGCATTGCAAGAGAGCGCAACAGCCAAATGGATCTGTGTGTGTGTATGAGCACGCACGGGGGGAGTCGGTGTGTGAGTGTGGATAGCGAGAGCTGCTTTTAAAGAGGATTTAACGGCTGCGATTATTGAGTGGATGTCTGAGCTTTTTGGTAATTGTTTGTTGGGTTGATTGGTTGGGGATTGATAGTTTGTGGTGGCCGTGATTTTTTTTTTGGGTGATAAGGAGCGGATGAGGTGCTGGTTTGTTTGGATTTGTGAGTTTTTGTGTCGACGATGGGAAGTTTGTAAACATTTTTTATTGTTGACTAAAAGAAAAAAAATTTTTTAAATAATAGTAATTTTGCGTATAAATTTACTTTTGATAAGAGATTATAATATTTTTCTATAAATAAACACAAACGCCCATATTAAATAAGCCCTCTCGAGTCTCTGGGATTTTCCGCGACTGATATACTGCAGAAACCGGTGCGCTGCATTTCGATATGTGCTTCTCCGGCCGGCAGTTTTGTTTATAGTTTTCGATATGATCCGAGTGGGTGTTGCCACACATACAGCCCACGAATGCAACGAGAACGTCAAGTCGCGTATATATTGTTTGCCAGATTAAATCAAGTAGTTTTAAAGGAAAACTACAGCTTCTGCCGCAGGCACTTTCGACGTAATAAATTAAATGATAAGATTTGTAAAAATGCAAGTGCAGACTTGTAACAATTTGAAGCACAGGAAAGATCTGGAGAAAAAGTTGGAAAATAATATTTTAAAATTAGAATGCTTTTTCTTTGATATGCCTGCGTATTTTGTTGAATTAGTTGGAGATAAAATATATTTATTAGATTGATAATTAATTATGCATGAAATTCTAAAATATGGACTTTCGCCAAATTACAGTAAATAGAAATTAATGAAGTATTATACTGATATGCAATATCGTTTAAATAAATGATTCTGTAATTTATTTAAGATAAAGTTTAATTAATGAATTTAGAAAATTTATAAGCTGCTCGTTTAACTTGTAGAATTTTCTATTTTACATAGACCCAATTTCTAAATTACAAAGTTAATTTTTCAACAATTTCCGGGTAATAATTCTTCAATAAAATAGAAAATAACTCAACGATTAAGCAGCAAGTTTATCATGAAAATCAGTGATATATCAAAAGTATTTTGAAAATACCCCACGGTTACTATTTTTCAGCTTTATTTTGCAAGTCGTATAATGACTGATTCAAAAGAGTCTTTCTAGGAATGTAACTGTACAATGTTACAAAGTGCGCGTTTTCATAGCTAAACATTAGCAGTGTAACTTTTAATTACAACGTAATTTTATAGTTTTTTAACGAAGAGATAATTGTCTTTATATTTCGTTCCGGCAACATAATTATACAGTTATGTAAAGAAGATAATGCTTAGAGTAAATATAAAGGTTGTGCAAACACGTTAATAAGATAATTCTTTTGTATTTGACTGCCGTTCGCTCGCGGGAGCGCGCGCTCAGTGATAAAAAAATAATCTAAATATAACCAACATCGTTAGCTTTCGAGTCCTTCGAATCTATCTCAATAACTCATTGGAAAATTACATGCTCCAGCTACGAAATGTTTAACAAGTGGATAAAATTCGTTTTGCATTGTTAAAAACCTTTTTCTCGATGTAATTTTTTTTTGCTTAATCACGTTGTTGGAAAATGTTATACTGGGCTCGAAGCAAAAGAATGCCGGGGGCTTACGTAATTAAATAGTCTGAATGAAGCCGCGGAATTTGATCGTGATAGAAACATCCTACAGCCTGGTTCCACGATGTTTACAAAATGATAGAGTAAAAGTAGCGCACAAAATTAAGCATGTAAATATACTTGTAACACTAAATACTTCTGGAATATAAAGTTGAAAATAGTCGTAACAAACGTATATCTTTTCTTTACTCTTACTTTGAACTTAAGAGTCACCACTAAAGTAAGTACCACTAAATCACTTTAATTAGCCGTGGATTGCATAATTCTTCAGTACCAAAGTTCATGATACTACCATTGTACAAAGCTACTTGTAATATGTAGTTAATGTCTCATGAATAATTACGAATATAATTGATCAGAGTGATGCATTACATAGTGCACAAAATTTTATTTTTGACTTGGTAAAAAGATCTTTAAATTTTAGAACTTATTAGTAAAAAGACACTTATTATTTAGAAAAAACACTCTACAATATTTCTGCAAAATCAAAATTTCAATAATTTCTGAATCTAGTCCACTCCAGCCCCCGTAATTTCCAAAAACCGCAACAAGAAGCCGCCCTCGACGCTCACCGAACCTACATATACCTCCATATACACACACTCCAACCCACCACGATCAACAGGTAGTTGCCGCGTCGTTCCCGCGCGCAACCTCTCGGCTGAGCGCGCGCGCGCGCGGCGGTCTTATCTTCACCGTCGCTGCTGCAATATCTCGCTGCGCGCGAGCTATTTTCGTCCACGCGGCCACCTGGCGGACGTGCGAGCACACCTTTTTTTTCCCCGGCTCCCCCTTAAGTCTCTTTCGCCGCTGGGCTCTCTTATATACGTTATATCGTGAAATCGTAATTCTCGCTCCGCGCAGCCGTCCGGCGGGCCGAGCATAAAACTCGCGAGCGCATCGCGCTATAGCGCGAAACGTTTCCAGTCTAATAATAGACCGTTTTGCGCGCCGCGTGTGGGTTGATGTCTGTGAGCGCGCGGGCGCGAAAGTTTTTATTTGCGCGTTGCGAAAAGCGTTTTGATATGCGTTGGCTTTTCTCTTTGGGTAGGATGGTTTGGGAGTGATGTGGTATTGTGTACGTTGGAAGAATGAAAAGAGGGTTCAATTGGTGTATTAATGTGGGAGGAGAGTTGTTTGTTATTTGTAAAATTGGGGATTCGAGGGTGCTAAGCAAAATTTATAACGATTAGTCGATTATGAATTGTGTCTAAATGGGAGGGACTGGTTTTTGAACTATTCAATGGTTATAAAAGTTTTATAACTTATTGAAAATACATTTCTTTTGATTATTCTGTACAATCTTTAATCACTTCATTTGACAAATTTCAGAAGATTCGAAAGTGTATTCGAAAATTATTTAGTTCTTTTCCGCGATTTATTTTTGCATCCTTCGTTAATAACACTTATGTGTGCCGGCTGTAATTGCAGACTAACGAAGCAATTCCAGAAACAAATTTTCACGCAAATCAAACGGAAAATAATAACATGTTTGCTTCAGAGCATTCGTATGTAATTTACCTTTCAGCAATATCTTTGACAGAAATAGGTACTCTATAAATACTATTGCTTTAAGTTGCTTATGCTAGTATTTTCGCACTTTTGCTTTGTTTTCTTTTCCATAGCCAAAATATTTGTTAAAGGAATGCAAAGTCTTCCAAACAGGCTCATCTAAACAGAGCTATTTAGTAGCCTCAAGCCATTAAAGCTCTGTTTGGAGTATACAAAGAAATAGCGTTGTATAAAAACATGATTTTATGATGATATTCCTTATCACCTATATACAATCTTATAAATTCACCAAACCCCTCGACGAAAATAACAACAAACACAAAGTCACAGGAGACCTGCGAATGCGAAAATTTTTCCGCGTATCGAAAGTATGTAAGCTGATCTCGCGCCAAGAATGCCAGCTCCGCGCTTTTAAACAAATAAAACGTAAATAAAACTAATAGCAAAAGTTTGAAAGCTATTACATAAGCCAACGCCTCGCATATGAGAGCGTGCCAAACTTTGTATACAAGCGCTGATCGAAATGTGGAAGCGAGCCGATGCATTCCCGTGGTCGTTGCACGCGTGCTGCGCGTCGTCAAATTATCTCCCTTTCTCTCCTCTCCGAATGACCGACAAAGCCGATCATTACACTTTTACACGGACTACCGCTCTGGCCAGCTGAACGTCAAAAAACTTTCGCCGGAGCTCGCACGCGCGCGCGATTACGATTAAGCCGGTGATTTTCCGCCTCTGCCGCAGCGAGCCAGGCCTAAAATCTTCTTTTGCGCTCGTATGTACCGCTAATGTGTGGTAAATGTTTTCAGTGGAATAATTAATGTTTGATTTACGGTATTGTTTTCCTTTTATTGTTTTGATTTTGGATTTGAAAGATTGTTCTGTTTATTTTGGTGATTGGTTTTTTAAATTGTATGTGTGAGGTGGGCTAATTGTTTATAAAGTTGTGTTCTAATTTTATGAGACAATGAATATTTAATTAGAATAATAAATAATTTATCATCTTTGCTGCAGTCGTCTAAAGAAATATGAAAGCGTATTTCTCCTCGTCTTCCATGTTTGGGTAGATTATACTTACAGGTACAGTTTCTAAAATTTTAATGCCTATTCATTCAAATAAAAATCCGATTTCACAGTTAAATGTATCAGATTGCTTTCGAAAAAATGACTAAATAACACATTTCATATTACACAGTCACCAAATGTCATAAAAAATTCAATCATAAAATGCAACCTCAATCAAACATCACTCGACAATAATTCCACCGCATCATCATGATTTTCACATTTCCAACTCCTCGAAAATCCAAGATGCAACATTAAAATCCACATTTGCGGTACACCCGATGCATACACAAAAGTATAACACGTCCAGTAGCGTGAAAGCAGAAATTCGCGGGACGGAAGTCGTTTGAACGTCGCTACCGCTGCTACTTTCTTACGAGGGCCTGGCCACGCCAGTAACTTTTGCACGGACTACGCGGAATAAAGGACAGGGAGAAAAAAAAGCGAAAGAAACGCTTGCAGCGGCGTGCGCGGAGCATATATATCGGCGCGCGCGCGCTCGCGTGTGTGTATATATATATATAAGCGCAGACGGATTTAAAAATACGCCGAGTGGCCTTTATTCGTTCCTACGGGCGGTTATTAATAGAATTCACTCGTTTTTAGCCCGGGGGGCCCCACGCACACACAAACGAAGCCGAGGATGTTTGCGTGACTTCTTTCTTTTTGCCCTCCCGTCTCTCTTTGCTTCATATCGAGCTGCGCGAGCGCGAGCTCGTGGATTTAATTAGAGCCGCAACTGAAAAGTGTCCACTTTACGAGTTTGCGCGAGGCTCGTTGTTATTGCGAGAGTGCTGTTTTTCTTTGCCCCCGGATCGCGGAGCTGTTGTGCTTGGGTTTGACATTGTTGCGACTGCGGGTGTGTGCGAGTCGATGGCGAGTTTTATTGCGTGAGTTTGCGAGATTGGTGATGTGAGGAGTTATAAAAATTAGCGGATATTGCAACTTTTTGTGCGGGTGGAAAGTTGGTCAGTTTGAGGTACGGGGTGGATTTATTTTTTTTAGAACAGAAAATGATGTGTTTGTATGAGGATACAGCAAAGTTTAAGGATATAATGAAAAATCTGATTCATAGACGGCATTTATTTTTTGGAGTCATGAACTTTTCCATCATAAAATAATTTTTTTATAAAAGAAATTCTTTTTGTATTAAATTAATAAACATAAAATTTAAGTGGATTAGAGCACGATATCTTAATCTTGTATCTCTCTAGGTCAAGTAAACATCAATATTTTGTATAAAATTTTAACTATATTACTGTATTCTATTTCTATACAATATTAATTTGAAACTATGCCTGATTTTGAGAAAAGACTATATTTGTAAGCCAATAAATTAAAGTAATAATATTATCATTAGTAATATTATTATTTAAAATCATTTGAAATTTGCTATCAATTATACCTTAAATTCCCAGTAAATGACCTCATAGAATATATTGTTTTTTTTTTTTTTTAAGAATATATAGTTGCTTTACTTGTTGGTAACATGATTTTTTAAACATTTTTCAAATTTCCCAACTATGGCATCACCATAATAATATCTCTGAACAAGTAAACAATCTTAATAAAATTTACTTCAACGATTTTCAAAAAACGAAAACGTACTGCCAGTTCGCATAAATTCCAACAGGGAAGCGAAGAGCTCATTGTGAATGGATCGAATGTTATTTTAATGAGCAAATACGCCCAGAGAAACATTTTTTCTCGAGAAACGAAGAAGCGACGAGATTAGTGATTCATCCCGTGGCAGCAATCGCGTACGGAAAAAGGATAACTCAAACGTATAAAAATAGCCTCTATTATCGCGAAAACTAATCAGTGTCATCGGTCGAGGGTCAGCGCTAATAAAAACCAATTTAACTATAAATACGCCGCAAAGCCGTTAAAAATACCCAGCTCACTATTCGTCATCTTACACTGCAAATATTTCGGCGCATTCCTGCCGTCGCTCTCGTCTCTCTCGCCACCCTAGGCCAAACTTCCTAAAATAATTAAAAATATTTTTCTCCAGCTACTCGGCGCGAGAGAGCAGCTCTCCGGAGACTTTTTACGCGCGCGTGTCGATCTCCATGACATAGACAAATGAGCTTTTATCGCTCGATCATTTCCGCATGATCTCTCGGTCGCGCGAACCGAAGAAAAAAAAAGGCGACAAGAGGATCATATTAATATTTATCACGCCGAGCCTTTTCAATATCTCCAGCTCTCCGGCTCGCTTTTTTTCTCGCGCGCGCGCGCGCGGCAAGGCACATTCTAGTCCGACAGGTAAGAACTCTTGAACCGAGCGTACGCCAACAAGGACGGAGCTCGCGCGTTAGTTTTTTTTCTCTCTCTCTCTCTCGCTGCTTAAGCGAGAGGAGAATCATTTTTTTTTCTGTTCGACGCGGAACGCGCAAACGCTATTTTCTGCCTTCGGAAATTTCGTCTTGTAGCACGCGCGAGTGAGCTACGCTGTGAGCGTGCGTAAATACACAGAGAGGAATGAATTTTCGGAGTGCGCGCGCGCTGACCGATTCTCGTGTACAGGCAGAGAGACGTTTTCAATGCGTGTCATCGTTTTCGCCGTCGCCCCCTACTATTTTTGGCCGGCGCGCCGCCGTCGGTGCGAGCGTGCAATATTTGCAAGAGAGGACGACGAGTGAACTCGCATAGGCAGACTCCCTCTCTCTCTCTCTCTCTTTCGTGCTTTGGAGTAGGTGTATTCGCTCTCTCTTGCTTTAAAATTGCAGTTCTCGGAAGTTGACGATCGAGAGGAGGTAGACTTTTTTTCTAGCTAGTTTGAGTGTTGGAGAATGTTTCGTTTCGGAGAGATAAAGACATTTTTCTATTCGTTTGGTGTTATGTTTTCTGATTAAAGTACAGTGATGTTTTTATTGGAATTATAAAATTTTTCAAATATGATAGCGAGCTATCTGTTGCTCACTCACGAGCAGGAAAAATAAATTTATTCTTTTATTATTTCTTTTTTTACGAGAAAAAGTGATTGCACACATAGCGAAAAAAGAAGTTGATTAAAACTTTTAAATAACTAATTTTTAATCTTAATAACGAAAAATTTTTAGTCTTCTAATACGCTATGATAAAATATTTCATAAGATAAGGAACTATATATGCATCTAAGACAATAAAAAAATTATTCAATCTTTCAAAACGGATTTTACATATAGCATTTTTTATCTTCCGCTGTGAGCCCGAACATTGCTGCGTTAGATTATTATTATTTAGCAACATGCCCTTTACTAGAATTATTAAATTATTTTTCTCTGCAGCTTACTTTTACCAAAAAACGTAAAAAGAAAAAGATTTTTAAAAAAAGAGTCAAAGAGAAAACAATAACGCACCAAAAGAACTCGTTACCTATTATTTCAACGCTATCTTAATCAAGAGAAGAAGACGACGAGTCAAGAAAACATTGACAAAACCGATAAATCCCATTTCACCCATCGCGCACACGTGCCAACTATAAAAGGAGATATATCGCGCATAAAACCGGGACAACGTTGCGAGCGCACAGAGAGCGCGAGAGAGCCAGGCACAAAAGTGACTTAAAAATATGATTACAAAGCGGAACAGCGGCAGCAACTCTGCATCAGCGCGCGCGCGCGCGCGTGCTTTCACTGGCGAACCTATATACATATACATATATATATATACACATCGGTACTCGCGCGCTCGCTCGCCGCGTAATCTGGTTTATGCGTCTGTGTGCGCGCTCTCGTGTGTACCGTACAGCCTGGCGACCAATCGTCTGGTTCTCCCTTCCCGCAATTACCTCCGCGCTCCTCTAATAAAGGAAGGTTAAGCCAGCTTAGCGGTAATTCGAGGCGCGAGCGAGCGCTAAATCGTTGCGCCCTTTTTTTGCGCGCCGGCTTAAATCAACGCGTCTGTATATATATAGGCTCGCAACGAGCGCGCGCGCGCGGCTGAGAGAAGGTGGGACGAGAGAGGTGCTTGTTTCGAAAGAAAGAAGGATATATACGCGTATAAGCGAGAAACGTTCAATCGCGCGAGCGCGAGCCGGCTATTTTTAGAAGCGCGATACCAAAGGCTATTTTTAGATCGCGAGCGCGACCGAGCGAGGTAAGGCGGCCGAATGAGAGAGTTTTACAAGTGTAAGTACGTTATAGGAGGGAGCGGGTGAATTATTGAATTTTTGCGCGCGCGCGCGCGCCAGCCGCGGAGCGCTGAAAAATTCCACTGATAAGCCGGGGGCGAGCTATTGTTCGATAGGACATAAAAATTTCTTTACGATGCCTGTACGGTACTCGCGCCAAGAATTTCGCAAGGATGGGCTCTCTCTGGCGTTCTGGTTTTTAATACGGTGAAAAATGAAAAATGAAAAATTACCCGTGTTTCGAGAATAATGTGAATTTTTGGTTTGGGTAGGTTTCGGGACGATTAGCACGAAGTAAAAACTTATTTTTAGCTTAATAACGACGCATGATTCGAGCAATTATCTGAAACAACAATGACGCGCATAATTATTACCGATATTAAGTGCTATTGCACGCCAGATAATTTCGTTAATATATCGCACTAATGGAAATTCGCTCGACAGATGTTTCGGCCATTCAAGTAAACTATGTTATCGGGGCCGCAGATAAAGAGAAGCGCGAGTTTCAGCGGCGCGTCAGGAAAATAAAAATCCCAAATTAGCGAGCAATATCAGTTGCCATGCAAATCTACACGTTTCCATCGGCGCTCTCTTATCGCTTTTCGTTCTATTACAAGTGCTAAGTACCGTTTCACGTGTTAAAAGACTTATCGCTTTCGAGTATTGCTCGATGTTTTACAAAACGGACATGTACCACTGGTAAGTGGGTTGAATGATGAAAGAAGATGGCCATGAAGTAAGTATCAAGATCGAGGGACAATATTTTGATGGAAAAGCTGGAAGCGGTTTACGCTTATTGCATTATTTTTTTCGTGTATGTAGCTAGCGCGTGCACCTAACGATGTTAAAATTAAGCAAGCAATGTTTAATGGGATTATTTATCGACGTCAGGCGGTGCATTATATAATGATACGATCAGCCTCGTAATCAATGACAGATTATACATACTTGTGAAGTCACACATATCGGCTATTTTTACTTGCGAGTTAAAAATGAGTCTGTTATGCTAAATTATTTCTTCATCGAGCTAAATTTCGTCGATCGGAGCGAAAATTACGTTAAGCACATTCAAGAACACACCGCACTGATACTAAAGCTACCACACGCAATTATCATGCTAATTCCTCGCTGGCTTTCGGTATTATTAGAACGCTTCTCGAAAATCACGTTCCCCGAAAATGTCCATTACAAAGTCCCTCTACGAAACCACAGCGCGTGCGGCTATCGTCGCTCTCCGCCTCGTCTTTCAGAATCCCGCAACATCCTAAAATCAGGTAAACCTCGCGGCGAACACAAACGAGGGGACCATTTTTCGGAAAGGTGCCGAAGAAAGTCGAATAAACAACGCGCGCCGCCGGACAACGACACGGGACGCTTTCCTAGATATACACGCGTTTAGGCCTACGCGGAGACGGCTTCAAGCTCGTTAATAATCGCGCATATCATTACGCAGCGCGGCGTCCTGTGTAAGTGTGTGTGTGAGAAGGCCGCTGGCGCCCGAATCCGAAATTCCGAGCCGAGCGTGCGGCGCCTGTCTGCTGGGCTCGCCTTGGCAGACTTGTACAAATATTCGAAATTCGAAATTCCGGATTCGTCTGCCGGCGTTTTTATTTATTTATGTTTTTTTTCTCGCCTTGCTTTGCGTAAATGCTTTTGCATTTCTGATAAGAGAGAAGAATTTCTTCTTCTTTTTTTAACGTTTAGATTCGAACTGTAAATTTTGGGTTGGAATTTCGGTGGCGAGCAGGTGTGGAGTTTCTCGGAGAGCTGCTAGTGGGTATAGATGAAAATAGTAGCGCTCATTAGCGTCCAATTAATAGCGGGTTATTTTCGAACGTACGTGAAATTTCGTTAAATAAATTGCGGTCGAATTGGAAGATGTAACTGTGTTCGCCGGAGTAACGCTGAAATTATTTCCTGGCCGGATTTTCGCTTTTGAATAATGGTATTCATTAGTTAAAATAAATGTTTGAACTAAAATATTAAATTTGCGGAAGGATAAAAAAGCAGGATTATCTTGCAAAATTCAAACTATTCATCACTGTAAATGTACGATATTTTTTCTTACCAAAAAAAGTGACATTTCACTGTTTTTAAAAGTGAAAAATCAACTGACGCATTTCACTGGTCTAAATTAGAATGAAAACTCACAACAAACAATCAGTCACTTCAGCAAGTGTCACAAGTAGCTCAGCTCTATCTATTTTCCGATCTCCAGTCCAGATAGTCAAGCGATCCGTCTCCATATTTATTTTAGAATCCAACACCTGCCTTTCACGCTCTCGTCCAGCGAGCAGCTTCATTTTTACGATTATACGCGAAAGTTGAAATTTTTTTCCGAGAACGTCGCAGCTCTTGGTTTATTTATAGCCTCGTCGAAGATTGACACCTGCGCGTTTAAAAATAACAGACGCTTACCTAGGTGCGTACACGCACGTAAAGTAAAGTACACAAAAGTTGTGACAACTCAAAAAAATTGAAGCAGTTGATGGACAGTAAAACAAAATTATAGTTAGAATATTAGTTTTTAATTATATAAAAAAAAATTTGGTATAAATTTTATACTTTATTAGCCTAACTTGGAATTTTATTAGGAAGGTAAATAGCAAAGACGTGATTGAAGTAAAAATTTGAGGTTATGATTGAGTGAGAATACTGCCAAACTGTCCCTCTTAAATAAATAGATGCAGTATAGTTGAGCGATTTCGCTTTTCAACTATTTGAACAGATCCATGTTTAACTAATTAAATCAAAAATAAAACTCTCTGTCCTACTATCGCAAATAATTTAACATTACATTAAATTTTGATTATTTTTATTTTAATAATTTTTTTATTATTTTTCTAATTTATTAAAAAAGCGTATTTTCAGCATATGTATAAGAATCAAACCTTTTAACTAATTAATTAATTTGTAGGAAAAAAGCATAATTAAAAATGTTGCATAGTTAAAATGTCCAACTACTAGGTCTTTTACCTTGTAGACGCAAAGATCAACACTGGCAGAGAAAAATTTTTCCGCGCCGCATCCAACTCGTTCTCTCCGCTTTTTTTTCAGAGCTTCTTAAAAGCGCCCAGATAATAAATTCACGCCCACTTGCGCGCACTTATCGCGCGCTGATATTTGCAGAAGCGCTGCGCCGATGCGAAAATAGGTCCTGCGTGTTTGTACACGGGAAAATTATTGTAGCCCAAGGCGAGAAGCGTTTTGAAAATTTGAAATTTTCGCGCGCGAAAAATCAGATGCTTCTGGTGATCGTACCTAATTAATTTATAGGGTTTTGTATTTGTTTGTTTGTTTGGGATTAGTGATTTAAAAATGTGATAATTGTAATATTTGGAAAATGTAAACAAAACAGAGGAGGATTTAAGAACATTTTTGAGAAAAATTTCTTTTTTCAGAAAATTTTTCATTTTTAAAAGTTTTGTAATAGGGAAAAGATAAGAATGTTAATTTGGTTAAGCGTCTTGAAGGTAGATAATATACGTGACCAGTTAAGCGTTAAAGTGTTGTTTTTGCAAATGTATAAGGTTTAAAAATAACCTGCGGATTTCTTAAGATTAATGTAAAAAGCTGAGAGATTATTTTGTAACACGTTTTTTTCTACCTTTCACGGTTAGTTTTTATAGCTGCTTCTATACATATTTATATTAATAATGTAAACAACCGTATATACAAGCAATTTTATAATAAAGTTACATCACTCACACATTGCAGAAATGTCTAAGAGTGTTTACGAAAATTTAAAAATCTTTTATACTTTATTCAACAAATACAAAAACAACATTAAAAATGTCGTCTATAATAAATCACACATTTGTGCATAAGGCAAAAATAATAACTCCGTATATTTATTAAAGAATTAAATCAATAAAAACCATAAACTATCATATAAGTAATCGATCAGCTCCGAGCATCGAATTATGTAAACGAATCAACCTCATCCTCAAAATCACCTCCCAGCCAAGTGTCGCACAGCGAGATTTACCGACTCCGGCACTCGGAATAAAAATACCTCCCGCTCTTCCCACTCAAAACAACGGCAAACACTAGGAAGCAAGTAGCGGAATCCTCCGATCCGCCGTCCAGACGAATTCCCCAAACATCTTTGCCTCTTTGCGCGACAGTCATCAAAAAAAGAAAAAAAAATCCTCGCCGAAAGCTACCTACTATCAGCTGCCTCGGCGCGCCTGCGTGCGCTTGGCGGGCACAGCTGAGAATAGCCCGGGCCGAAAGAGAATAGAAAAGCCAAGGTAAGAAAAAGAAAGAAGCAGCGCGATATCAAGCCAATTCTATTTTTCGCCTGCGCGCGCGAGTGCGAGAGCTGCACTTACGCCGCTGCGAGCGCGCGTTCTTGAAAGTTCAAGAGTTCCTCCGTGGTTTTCGGGCCGGAAAATAGGCTGTTTTTTTTAAAGAGGGAGTCGACTTGTTTACTTGAAATAGCGCGTGTTTGATATAAATGGAAATTAACGCTTGTGATTTTTGTATAAATTTTTTTGTGAATTAGTCAGCGGGCGCTGGGAGAGTGTGCAATGATGCGAGTCGAAAACTGTCTGGGTGTCTCTCGTGTCGAAAGAAAAATTTATTACCGATGACTGCTCGGGTCTTAGTCACATAACACTGTCATAAACGCGGGGATAACATGTTTCAATTATAGAAGTCGGTTTATAAATAGGAGTAAACACGAGCGGTCGTCAAAATATCTCTAATATCTATTTTCTGCAGCAGATGTTTAATATTGTAGAAAAAATATGTGTCAGACGTATCTCTCCTAGCCGAGGCTCTTCGGATGGATGTTATGAGGAAGAAAAACAGATGTACGGTTTTAAAAATTCATTTTTACAAAATGAACTTTTAAAATACCGAGAAAAACTCGCCGTTCTAAAATACCCCGGTATTTTTACTAATGAACCTTCCGTGAATAATGACTCCTCACTAAATAATACCATTATTACATTTTCAAGTCTTCAAAACCGATTTATACCCGTTTGCTTTTAATTCGCTTTCTCATATTACGCATCGCAAACGGCGATCAGCAACAAAGTACACCCCAACCACACGGTTCAACAACCAGCCGTTTACCGTCGCTCCGCGCCACTCTATACCAAGAAACTCCAAAATCAAAAATAGACCGGGCGCGAGTTCGCGAACCCGAAGGCATCCGGAGTTATAGTAAACCGGCTAGAAAACATCTCGTCCATAACAAGCTTAAAAAAAAAAAGCCATCCTCTCTCGCCTGCTTAAAGAAAAGCACAGTGTCTCGGGGCAGGAAAAAAGGCCTGGAGCGAAGCCAAGGCTCACCCCCCCTTAGGCATATCCTGC
Organism: Eupelmus urozonus; assembly: GCA_900480035.1. NCBI lineage: Eukaryota > Metazoa > Arthropoda > Insecta > Hymenoptera > Eupelmidae > Eupelmus > Eupelmus urozonus. Next base: position 8,303 of record UELX01002542.1, on the reverse strand, counting down.
TAGCTTAGCGGATTTCCTTCCGCTCGTCGCATCAGGGAAAGGTTCGCGCTCGGCTAGGTATATAAGTAGTCGCAGTCGCTTACCTGTGACTCGTGGCCGTGTCCAGCATGGTAATAATCCCGCCGCGGATCCTTTCATTCGTCCTCCTCTCCTCGCTGATATATACCTTCAGCGCTTTGCGCTCGGTATCTTCCTTATCACTTCATCAAAATTTTCTACATATACAAATCTCACAGGGCAATATAACACAGACACAAAATACACGGTATAGATGCACAGGTGGGCACTGAGAAGCTCGGAAAAAATCACTGCCTATTCACCAGGAACACGGGTAAAATCACTCTCGCAGGCGCGCGCAGCTGTGGAGCGCGCGCGCGATCGGCAGCGCGCCGCGGCGATCGAACGGAAAGCCTGCAGCCAAACGACCGCCAGCCGAGCGAGAGAGAGAGAGAGAGAGATGCGAGAGCAGCAGGCTGTAGTAGTAGTAGCGGCAGGCGGTGTGTGTATACAACAAGCTGCAGCTACTGGAAGAGAAGAAAAGGACGCGCGACGCTCTCTTCCCTCGTTGTCTTCTCTCTCTCAGTGTGTATATCCAGCGCGCACTTCTCTCCCTCGCTCTTTTCTTTCTCCTCTCTGTTTTCCTCAACTTTGGGCTGCAGTGCGGCTATAGGCAGACGATAACGAGGCAGAGCGCGCGATGCCGGAAAAACGATGAGCGCGCTGATCGGTATGCATCGGCGCTTTACGTATTTCGTGGCTACGCGTATGTAGAGAGGATCGGGAGAGAGCCGAGGAGGTATACGTACACGTCCAGCCGTCTATATCGCTCTCTTGTCGCGCATGCGACGGGGGGGAGCGAGGCGGGCGCGCGACTTATTTACACAGCGCGCGCGCGCGCAGCGCACTGAAATCCTCTCTTTCTCTCTGTCGTGGCTCTCTATGTTATGGATAAGGGGACACACGCGGGGGGGACACCACACTGCGCACACACTTGTTACACGCACTATTTTTTTTTATTTCTCAATTTTCTCTCAACGGCGCACTCTCTGTGACGGACGTGTGTGTATTCGATCGTTTACGTGCGCGCACTGCGACGTATATGTATATATATACGTATCTCTCTCTCCGCGCGAGTGTATATCTGTAGGCTAACTATCTTCTCTCTCTCGGTGAGCGCGTTCTCTGCGGGCGCACTTGCACTGTATAATAGACGGGAGAGCCGCTTTATACGCACGCACACAGGGACAGCACGTGTTTTCTGGAGCGAGCGCGCTGCTGCTGCTGCTGCGGTGCTTGCTGTGGGGGAGACCGGCGCGCGAGCTCGGCTCGAGCAAGCGAGAAGCTGAGTGTGTGAGAGAGATAGAGAGGAAGATATAGAGACGGAGGGCAACCGCGCGTAAGCAGAGGCCGCGTCGTACTGAGGCCAGCCAGCGAACACATGATTTTCTCGGAGAGCGCCAAACGACGAGAGAGGCGGCCCCGATCTGCCGCCGCTAGGCGGCGCGTGTACACACCGAGCGCGCCAAGCGCGTTAGCAGAGAGAGAGAGAGGGACGGACCTCGCGCCGCGATGCTCTCGCAGCGCGAAAGCGCCAGCGATGCCGTGCCGGTTGTGGTTGACTCGGCGCTGGTTGCGAGGTGCTGGATGCAGTGAGATTGGCTATGGGTGCTTTTTGGTGATTTTAGGATGGAGGGAGGTGACGGTTTGGTATGGGAGAGAGGAGTTTGATGAGAGGTGGTAGGTTGGGGGTAAGATTTGGGAATGATTTTTTGTTTGGTTTTTGTTTAGGGTTCATGTGAGCTATCTCTGTTTCTGAGGTGAGGGGCTGAAAAATGGACGCAGTAATTTCGTGATTGGAGCGGAAGTTGAAGACTTTCGTTGCCACTGAGGGATGATATTGATTCCTGCAATCGAAAAGGTTAGTTGCAGAATTTTGTTTAAATTAGATTAAGGTTAAGTTGCTTCGAAATTAGACATGGATACGATTATTATAGGCGAAAATGGTATAACATCTATATCAACTAAATTTCGTATATTAGTTATTAATATTTATACTTTTTATCAATTTTGTAATTAAGATAAGTTATTATTAAACAAACCAAAACTATTCTAAGATCATAGTGGAAATATGAGTTTTAATCTCTTCGTGAATATTTTAGTTCATCACGTGCAGAGATATTCTTTTTTGAAATATAATATTTGTTATCCAATCCGTATACACGCTATAGCTGTTACAGTAGCATCGTAACATAAACAAACACGGCCGATGTACAAAACACGTATGTTGTTTATGAGCACAGTGTTTCTACAAAAAATAAACCGATTCCTAAAGGAAAATGACGATATAATATTGACACAAATTTGGTAAACTCAAACGTGAATATTATTTAATACCAAGTATTTATACAGTTACGACTGTTGCATATCCAGTATATTTTTAGTCTGATGTTTGTATTCAACAATCTAAATAAATAACAAAGCTACCTGCATTTTTGCTTTTCCTCGGTTGGGACTTTCCAGTCGAGAAATCGAGAATATCCTTTTTTAGATCTTTTAACCATTGATCTTTCAAATCTATTTTATGATAAACTAGATTCTATATCACTTTCATGTTTAGTACGAAAACATAATTGATAAACAAACTATTTACAAAATCTGAATGTAAAAAATTTAAATAACTAAATCAAATCCCTATATAAATATGAGTTAAAAAAACTAGTAACAGTAATACTTGTTAAGTGTTTTGTCGATTTTCTGCTCGGATTATCACAAAAATCAGTGTTTATGATTTAATTAAGCCTTAGCTGTCTGAAAGAGCCGTCATGAAATGAGGATCAAAATAATTTCTTTTCGGATCATATGTACCATTTTAAGATTTCTTAAGAAATTTCTTTAAATAAATTTCCAAGATAATCAGAAAACTTTTTCATTTAGTAAACTAAGTAAAAATAGCCCAAGGGGATATTTTTATTAATACAAGTAAAATTTTAATAAATCTCAAAGAACTATTTCTTAATAAGCGTTCATAAAACGAATTTTTCCTTCGACGTAAAAATTAGAAAAAAATGCATTTTCGCATACGCCGAAGCCATTAATCACAGAGCAAAAAAAGTTTCCAGGGCAATGATTTGAAAAAGTGTTCTCGACTTTTACGCACAGCGGTAATATAACACCAGCGAAATATTTGCGTCTGATCGAGCGGAATGACGGGGAAAAATGGGAAAAAAAGGAAAGTGAAAAAAGCAGTGATACAGCTATTTGTACGCGATGACACACTGGATAGAAAGTCGTTTACCGATAAGGGTTCAACTATACGCGAACGAGCTCTCGCGCCGTGCGACGCCTCCTATCGGGTTTGCTATTGATAAGGAAATCTTTAATTAGCGCGCTTTAACGAACTTGCATTCTTTTCTGCGCTCTAGCGGCAAGCTTTTGTTACGGCCGCAGTGCAAATTTTACTTTGATGTATGTAAATGTAGATAGAACAAAATTACGGTATGTACTTGGAGCGATCGGACAACATTTTTTTGATGGATGGATTGACGAGCGCATATTTATTGTTATACAAAGGTGTGAATGAAAGCTATCGGGTCATTTTTATAAAACATGCTTTTAGGTGACGAATCACTTCTAAGTGGCTCGCGTGTACATGCGGAAACCGGTTTTATTTAGTGGACACGTATGAATATATTTTTGTCACTATTAAATTACGATAATATAATGAAATTTAGTGTCAGTGTTTATAATTAAAAATAGTCAGTTGAATAGCGTCTTCTATTTTTCTATTAATATTTAGGTGAAAGTTACATATTTAGTTATAAGAAAACAAAATCGTTAATGCTACATTTTAAATTAATAAACAATCGAAACGGTGAATAATAAATTATTTTTCTGCACTATATTTTTAAAACAACAAAACTTCAGATTATACAAAACGTGCGTGTGTTTGGTTTTACAACATAATACTGACAATATCGCGTAGCAGCCGCGAGCGGCAAAATGATGTCGAAAGCGCGCGGCGAATTCAAGCCTATCTTTGCCGCTCTCGCTCTCTCGCGGTTCGACGACAATAAAAACACAGAGTTCATCTCTCGGCACATGTGCTTGTTATATTCTATAAATAGCGCCAGTGCATATTTCAAACCGAAAGTAAAAACGCTTTGCTTCGCTAATTATCGCGCCACTATGGGCGCTCGCTTCGCACGCCTTTCAAAAGCGCCGAAGTGAGATGCATTTCACGTGCCTTTTGACATTTTTTTTTTTTACATAAATAGTTACTTTAAGTGTAAATTTCATGCAAACGGCGTTTGTTAATTCTTCGACGCTTTGGCTCTGGAATATTTTTTTAAGGAAGGTTTCATGTTGGCATGAGTATACAAGAGTAATAATGGATTTCTTAGCGGATTTTTTAAGATAGAAATTTAATAATTGTTCATTTATAAATTTTATATTACATAATTAATCATTAAGATAGTTATTAAAAAATGCAGATAAATTTATACTTACTTATAAACTATTTAAATTCACTTTTCATTAAAATACATTTATATTTATACTTATGAATTATTCATATTCAATTTTTATTAAAATGCATTTAACACAAACTATTTACATTTGAATCCGTACACTTAATTCTTATTTCTGAGAGCTGAAGTAGGAAAATCTCAAAAGAGACTACAGTAAAATTTTTTAATAGTTAAATTACTAGCAGTACAAAAATTAACTTACTATAGCATTACAAGATTGTTATAATCGTATATTTGTCTATACAAAAATATATTATTTTTAATCATTACTTCTCTATACAGTATTTGTTTTTAAACTTGGAAATATCGAAAATATTTATTATGACATCCGATTGTTTCTCTAAATAAAACTCATATTCCATCAGTCCAATATTTGCTTGCTAATTCATATAATTAAAATCTTATATAATTTTTTGAATAATTCTATAACAATATCCCAGCGAAGAGAACTAATTTACCAAATTACAAATGTTATATCACTAAAATATTTTTAATTTGATTAATATTTCAAACGAAATATCCTATGAGTCACTAATTAGTATCTATTTCTTCATCTAGAATTGACAAAATTTTTTACTCCATAAATTCTTCAGTTCTGTAGTATTAAAATCCAATATTTAGAGTAAAAATACATACTTGCACATGAAATAAAAGGTAGGTAGGTAAGTAGCTTTCTCAAGATTAATTTATTATTTCCATATGTATATTCTATAGTTTAAATATTAAGTATGTTTAAGCATATGTTTTTTTAAATGACCGACATCGTTATTAAATTTTTACAAATTTTGTAATTCTGAATCAGCCGAAAAAACAATGAACGGTACAATTGGGGTATTAGTATATTATTTCTAATTTGTAAAATTCTCTCGTGTAATAATTATATAATGTAATTCTTTATCATTTTATATTTCATAAATTCAAAAGTTTAATAGATACATTATTTTTTTAAATGAAGTATCTTGTTATTTTAAATAAAATAAACAATTTACTTTCATTTGTTTGATTGTTAATTTTTAGTTAATAATAATGTACGGTAATAAATTTAAACCTTAAACTGGCTTTTGCATATTTTTAACCGTAAGTTTAAAAAGATGAATTATTAGTTTTTTATTGTTCAAAACAGGTTTAATATCCTTATAAAATTTTGATAGCAATGTATAGCTGATTTAACCAATCTCTCAAGAAATGTGGTAGTATAATTTTTTGTTTTCAAGTTATAAGAAGTATCCAAAAAATTCTATTACTATCACCTCCTTCTTTTTCTGTCTTTGCCTTAAACCCCGCTCACCGACCAATTCCTTGATATTTTCTAACGATTCCTCCTCGATCAGTACCTTTTGAAAATACCCACACGGCCCATCTACTGTCGACTTGACATTGGTTAATTCCCGGAACAGTGTCTTCTTCGTGTCTGCTTTGACGGCAAACGCAGCAATTACCTCGGCACGTGCTCTAGCCGGTCCGCCCGCGCACTGATCCCTCAATGACGGCGGAAGGACAGCCGTCCACCTGCGCGAGCGTAATAAGTCGCGTTGAATTCGAGCAAACCATTGTCTGAGTGCGCCTGCGGTCGTATGCAGGCATATGCATAGTATGCAAAAACATAGTTTTTTGTATAATTCAAACTGCTAGTCAATGTTGCATCTGTAGTTGAGCCACTTAGAAAGACCCACGGTTCAAAAAAAGAACCAGCACTTTTAACCGTTCCCGGATTTTGAGCCGAATGTACATATGATCTCTCTCTCTCTATATATACACTCTCGCAGTGCTGAGATCTACGGCGTCTACGGAACTCCTTGTTTCTTCCTATTGATGATCGACTCTATTCGATCTTCAGTATTTTTATCTTTTTGTTCTATCCTTTATCTTTATCACTTTTTTAACGTTATCAGCACCGAGATCCTTTTTTGACGACTCTAGAAATCGCACGTGTTTAGTACAAGTTTTTTTCTGAACTATATGAAAACTTATGAAAAATTGCAGACTTTGGAAAAATTTAAAACATTTTAAAGAATGCAATAGAATTTTGAAAGAGAGAATAATAAAAGCTTCTGTTTTCAAGCTGTACTTTCTCAATCAGATTTGAAATTCTAGAATTGCCCGCGCTTTTTAATAGATGTATTTTCCTCTGTTTAATAGATTTTTTTCTGTTTTATGTATTGTTGTGGATTACAACAATACATAAAAGTGATAACCTGTTTCTTTTTCTTCACGCGCAATTATATTCGCATGAACCTTTTATGTGCGTCTAATCAAGAACTTAAATGTGATATGTGGAGTAGAATTGTTTAATAAAGTGTTTGTTAAGTTGATTAGTACGGTGCGTTTGGTTGATTAAAGCAAGGTAAGTTGAGCAATGTATAACATAGTGTATTGTTTCTAATTTATTGGAATAATAGAAATTTTAAAAGATTATGAGCGATTCAAGCGACGAGAGTAAGTTTCCTGAGAAAGAGAAGCTTTTTTACCAAGTTTGGACAAGAGCTGAAATGGTTAAAAAAAAATCTCTAAGCCCAAATGAGAGTTAGGACTACAGTCGAAAACTGATCTCTCAGAAAACCTTTAATGCGAGAAAAATAAATTAGCTCATTGAGACTAGATTATCACAATAAAAGTAAAAATAAAATCTTTTTCTTTTTTTTTTTCTAATAGAAAATAAAGAGCAAGTGAGTATGCAAGCAAGTGAGTGTGACCAAGCAAAATATTGGTTCTTAGAAAAAATCCTGCAAAGGACAAAAATCATGAAATTAAATTATCCACAGGCCTCACGGAAAGATTAAAATAGTGGTTACCTAAAGGCATATTAGAGGAAGAAAGGTCGAATCCGCTAGATTCCATTCCTCGAAAAGGTTGATTTATCCTGATCAGTTTGTGTAAGAATTTCGATTGCGAAATTGTATCAAACGCCTTGCTGAAGTCGAAGCCTTGGCGAAGTTCTCGTTGTCAATACCTGTACGTATATCTTCTGTCAGTCTCAGTAATGTTGATTGTGTACTGCAATATTGTTTAAAACCGGATTGTCGAGGATCAAGAAGGAGTTCAATTCGTGAGGAGAAAAGCTGTGCAGGTCTTCTCGGGCTTTTAGCAGGACCCCTAGGCTCTTGAGCTCCTTCACATTTTTTCAGGGTTATATTATTTATTTATCTTTTTTTTGCTTCAAATACAAGATCAATATAGATAAATCGTAATCGGCTAATAAACCTTTTAATTCATAAATACCGAAAACATACTTTAAGATATGGGCTTTTCTTGTCGAAGTCAGCAATCAAAACACTTTTTAATTTCAGCTCATTTTCGAAAATGTATTCGTCAAAAGTAAGGTTATCATTCTTATGAATGCTTATTTCGATGTTTCATCGCCATATATCTATAGCTATATAGGGCACTCGTTTGCAGTATTTATATACGTGTAGACCACTGAGCATGCGCGAATGACGATCTGCTTTTCTGCTACGCGTACTTGCAGCGAGGTTGAAAATTGTAGGTTACAATCTGATGGAAATATATTCATGTCTTGTATTTAATGTTACCAATGAAATTTAATTGTTATTATAAATAATTTTTTAAATATTTTACTATTGAAAACAAATTTCTATAATCCATTGCGTATAACCTATAGTTTACATACGCACTCGTGCTTGGTAGCTATACATATAGTTAAAAATTATAGTTATTACTCAGCATCGATACTCGTTGGTATAGTATTGGGATTTAAAGTGTCATGGCGGATCAAAAAGTGGGGAGCGTTGTTTCTTATGGTAAAACGGAGGAGTGGGG
>UELX01002541.1:0-30212 GCA_900480035.1 Eupelmus urozonus | reverse complement strand
CACACACACACACACACACACACACACGCGCACGCACGCACACACACACACACACACACACACACACACACACACACACACACACACTCCCGCCTTAGGTTATTTGCACGATTACAATAATATGTAGTTTCGGTCTATCCTAAGCGAACAAATTATAAAAACATACAAAAATGTGTTTGTATATTTATTTAATGTTAAAAGTAAATAATTTAAAAATTAACAGCTACTTGTTAAATGAATATATTATCAAACATTTCGTTAAAAAATTTTAAATTTCATAAATAAATAGAATTGGCGTTCAAAGTTATCCTGAATAATTTCAATGTAGTAAATTAGTAATTATTTAATAACAAGAAAGTTGTAGTAAAGTGTATAAACTAATTCATGATGTTGAAGTTCCCTGGGTATTAATTAGTAATATAGTGCCGTTACGCTTTCGACTTTGGCGTTTCTCGTCTGGAAAAGAAAATTAATTAATTTCATATCAGTACTGATCGCAGTAGCATCGTAAGCTACCTTGGCTCTTCTTTGCGTTCAAGTAGGTATCGCACCACGGTTTTGGCCTTCCTCCAAAGCACACTTGCTGACTGCCTCGTGAAATTAAAGTAGGAGACTGGGCGAACATAGCATCAAGTAACTGCAACGTTATTGGAGTGCAATTTTAGATCTTGTATAAATAAAACAAGATTGTCTAATTTTCTACAAACAAATTGGAGAGTACTAAAAGCATTACTCGATCTAATTAAGAAATAACAAAAACGGAAAGAGAATGTATAAAATTGAGATTTACAAGGAATGTAATTTGTTTTTGTTTAAAACCTCTTCATTTTAGTAAACTATAATAATTAATTCATTTTTGTTCTCTCTATTTTGCTCTTTCTTTCTCTAACTCTTCTCTTTCTCTTCTTTAATAAGAACGTAAAATCGACGAAAAGAATGTTAAAATATCATAAAACACGGTAAAATAATCTTTTCTTTTTTCTGAGATAAATTAAACTTTGTATAGTTTATACTAATAATGAATAACTACTTTCGGAGATAAGCAAAGATGTGTGATAAATTAAGCAAAAACATCACAAAATATCCAGAAAACAATGTCAAATCAACTAGTCAAAAATATGAAAATTAGAATTTTATTTAACCTGCTAAAGTTAACCATTAGACAGCAAAAAAATCTAATTTTCTTATGACTTCGTTGTTATTGTCCGATATTAATAATAAATTAACAATAATTATCTTTCTACAGTTTTTTTTCAAAATTTAGTGTGGTGATTTTAAGATATGAAAAATGGAATACTTAGGATCATAATTGATTGTTATTAGACGATCCCTGGCGCGCATGTTTGCACGTGGCGCCACTCGTGCCTGGTGTTTCACTACCCATTGAGAAGTTGAAGCATCCTCGTAGTCCGTATAGAAGAGTTGTATAATTGTAACAAATATATATTATATTCTGCGAAGTTTCACAGTAAATGGGGCAAAAGAGATTTTCTTCGCTTTATTAAAGTTTTTGCAGAATTACATAAATAATTTATAAACATAAATGGTAATTAAAAATAAATTGCGATTCATTCTTTTGAAATGGTTCAGCAGATTTATATACATAATGTAAAAATAATACTTAATGTCTGCTATACTGTATAATACAAATGAATTATTCTTTAAATTTAAAAAAAATTTTTCAATAAAGTAGTATGCTTTAATGATAAATTTATTATTCTGATGTACATCATTTTTATTCCAATCATCGAATGTAAATAGAAATATGTATTTTTGGATATATTAATTATTTTAACCGTTAATATTCAATAAATATTTATGATTAATTTTAAATGAAATGCTAAGGCTCATAAGAGTATTTGTAGTATCTATAAAAAGCATCTAGTTGGAAGCTACGTTTACGCATTCTGTAGCTATAGTACGTAGGTCGTAGCCATCATGAGAAGCACTAAATGCAGGATAGCAATCAGATATCTACACCCTAAATTGAATTCTAGTCAGTGACAATAAAGCACTCACCGAAGCATCATTGGATCTTAATTAATGACACCTACCATTCGATTCGGTCCCTCTAGCAGATAAAGCAATTTCGCGATTACGTGGAAAATGGACGCAAATCGACACAAATGGCACCGTTCACTATGTTATTTCAAGCCTGTATCAAAATTTATCTGCACGTTCATCGTCGATATATTACTAAAAACTATATAATTTACTTAATAAATAAAGCAATAATACGCAATTTCTTAAAAAAAGAATAATTAAAGTCCGCTCGAATCATAAAATAACAAACGAAATTGATTACGAAACGTATCGACTCTCGCGTAAGAATGAAATCGCTGGGTAATGACAAAATCGGATAGCCGTAACGTATCGTTCAAAGGAGCAAGAGAATCGTGCCGCGCGCGCTTACACAGAGAGCAGCCGCGTGCACGTACAGCGCGGGCAGGCGTGCATTTCACGGCAGAGAAACAAAGCGAAACAATAACTCGCGCTGTAAATCCGAGCTCTGGCTCTCTCCGGATCTCTCTCTCTCTCTCTCTCTCTCTCCCTTCCAGTCTCTCTTTTCCTTTTACACTGTCTATGCTACTCGCCTCTTTCAGTCCGCGAGAGTAACAAAGGGCAAAACTGCGCGAGCGTGCCCAGCGCAGGAAGAAAACGCTAAAGGATTTCAGATATTGCGCGCGAACGTGTCGGTCAGCCAGAGAGAACTATGTGCAGGTTACACAGAGAGACAGAGAGAGAGAGTGAGGGCTGATACGCCCCCGCGTGCAACGAGTATTATGCAGGTGTAGCGTACGTGCGCGCGCTCCGGTGTGCTGCGGCCCCTGCACACGTAATACGATTTAAAGTCAGCGGCGAAACGCGTGTTCCCCTTGCGGCTCTTTCACCCCCCCGGCTGCGCTCGCTCGCGCGCGCGTGTGTCAAAATACACGTATAGGCCGTGTGAGCGCGTATATGTGCAGCGCGGCTGTCGCGCGCGGACGAGAAGAGCGAACGTGCGAGTTGCCCGAAGAGCGAAACGGCCGCGGCATATAAATCGCGGAAAAGGGAGAGAGAGAGAGAGGGCCTGATGCGTATGGCTCGCCCTATAACAGCAAGCTTAGTCTGTGCAGAGAGAGAGAGAGAGAGAAAGAGAGAGCAGAGCAGAGAATATTGTCTATCGGCGATGGCACTAAATCTCGCGCGACACTGTCTCTCGTAAAGTCGCTCTCACTCTTTCTCTCTCTCTACCATTTTGCCGCAAGCCAATACTATACCTGTACCCAGCGCGCGTAGACGCTTTTCGGCTTTATGACAGCCGCCGCGGCGAGGGTAATTGAAGCCGATCCACGCCCGTCGGGGCTAAGTGAAAGAGCGCACGGCCGCGCTCGGACTAACTTTTTCATCGAGCACATCCCGTGCACCCTGCACTTTTCCTCTATACCATCGCGGCTGCGGCCAGCCCCGTACGTTTATGGACTGAAATTCATCGTACGCATCCCGATCCTGGCTGCACTTTTTACTGAAAAATCGAATAAAAAAAGGGCTAGCTCGCTGGGATTCCCTTTCTGCGGAGTGCTACCCGCGTACCTGAGCACTTCGGCTTAATTTTACTTTAGTGCGGTTTGTTTAGAAAAGTAATGTTATTTAATGGAAAGAAAGGTTCTGATGTTAATCATGATTTTAAGGTAAGAAAGTTGCTAATTATTTTTATGCAAGAGACGCGAAAAATCGACGATTGGTACCAGATTGATATGATTTTTATAATCTGTATTGAATTGAAAGGGAAATTCTAAGACGACTGTCTTGGAAATTAAGTTTGCTAATCAGTGAGGTAACGGTTACCGTTACTGGGGAAGTTTCCTGATTCTATATATCAAATTGCTCTGCATTTCTTGCGACCCGACATATCCATATTTTCGACAAATGTATATTTTAAACACTTACAATTATATACTGAATTTATGATTAGATTACATCAAAGGCTTCTGTAATTATAAATTCAATCTTGATTCTTATTTAAAAACCAAATTTTTCATTGAAATTTAAAAAACTCGTCTTCCACACAGTGTTAATATCGATTTCTTTCACACCTCCACCCAGCCGAATTCCAGCGCTCCGTCTCCCTCCCCCTTTAACGCGGAAATTAAAATCACCAGTTAATTCAAGCGCGCATCCATTCAAAATGATAAGATCTAGCGACAATTACGGCACAAATGCTAAGGACCGAAGAAAAGAAGAGAAAAAGTCGGCTCTGAAAACCCCACTTCTGGCACGCTATAATGCGCGCGAGCTCGAGCGTTCAAAGGACGAATCTTCCCGTGCCCTCTCGCACGGCAGTCCGATAATAATTTCGCAGCGCGCGCGCCGGTATATTCGTTTTCGAGTGCGCTCCCCTCGCTCACCTCGCGGATCTGCCGCGCGCAGCGCCGAGAGTCGAAAAGAAGAAGCGGGGCTGCGAGCGCGCAGGCATGAAAGAATGGGGGTGTGTATCCGTGCGAGCACTGTAGCAGAGAAGAGCGAGCGTTAGCCTGTGCGTCGAACCCCCATATCGAATGTCTGGGCGCGTAGGCAGCTATATATACGTGAAGAGAGTGAGAGAGGAAGAGAGAGGAGGGACGGTGTCTGAGGCACTCGCACGCGGCAAGCGTCGGCCCTCCAATCCCGGCTCGGCTCGTGTAAACCCACACCTCCGAGTCACACCTCATTACGCCACCACTTCGTTAACTCTCTCTCTCTCCCGCGCGCGGGCACGAATGTTCGCATAATTTGCGATAAAGGAAAATCCCCGACAATGCCTCCGCGACATTCATTTCTTTTTATGTGCGACTGCCTCTGGCTTTATATAAAACTCTCTTCGTTTCTCTCTCTCTCTCTCTCTCTCTCTCTCTCTCTCTCTCTCTCTTGCTCTCACTTGTGCTCGCTGGCTCACTCGTAAAAAAAAAGTTTCCGACTGCGCGGGCGCATTGTCTCTCTCGCGCGTTCCCGAACAGTACGAAACTTTTTCCTTACGAAATTTCTTGAAAAAAAAAGGAGTGGAAAAGGAACGGAGAAAAAGATAAATGAAGTTTTACGAATATTGGACTTTCAACGAAACGAAAGAGCGAGCGAGTAAGAGAGAGGGGGCAAGGTCGAAAAGGAATATGGTGCGTACCGTTTTTACCTTCTTCATTTTGAAATCTTTCGAGAGTGCTCGTAAATTTCGATGCTACCTCTGTCTTTCTCTCTCGGCAAAGATTCCCGGAAATCACAAAAATGCGTCAATCAACTCTAACAGTTAAAACTGCATATAAAATGGTAGCGAAGAAAGAGTAAAAAGAAAAAACTCTATCCGACTCTCTCGGCCAACACAACACTCTTGATATCGGTAAGGCTTTCGAAGCGATCAGCGCGTGCGCTCCGCTTTTCGACCACTCTTTGTGTGGAAAAACTAGCAATGGAAAATTTTCAGTGAGCCCCTCTCTACATGGACCAAGTGCTCCTGTAAATACACGCAAGGCAACCGTAAAAGGTAAAATGGCCAGCAGACAGCTCTTATTCTCTCTCTCTTTCCATCTCTCTCTCTCTCTTTCTCTTTCTATCTATCTATCTCTTTCTCGCACGCCGCAGCTTCTCCGGGCGCTCGCGCACTCGTAAAGCAGAAACTTGCGCAATCACAAGTTGCCGAGGAAATCTACAGGGAGGGGAACTCATAAAACTACAGTAATTGTAAAACACGAACGGGAGGGCGAGAGAGCTGGCGCTTGGAAAGGTAGCTCGCGCGCGCGCGCGCGTTCGCGTTGATATGTCCGCGCGCTTTCAATCATGATTTATGCTATCTGCTCTTCAAACGCTAATTGCGGCGAATTTCCGCGCGCGATAACAACCGCGAAACTTTGGCGGTGCCGCGCCGCTGCGCGCCCGGCGTTTGTTTTTCAAATTTATGAGATTTCATAAAAAGCGTCCCCGCGCCCCCGTCCCTCGCCTTTCTTTCGTTTTACGGCTTTCTCTTTCTCGCTGTGACGGCGCGAGCTCTATCTTTTTCCCTCTCGTCTTGCACGAAATTAAAATAAAAGCTTCTTGGTGACAATGCACGTTAACGTTATTAAAACATTTCTTAAATATCTTTGTCCTTATTTCTAATTAAAAATTATAACGCTGAATACAAAGTAATTTTGAGACCAGAATTTATATTACTTATTACGCCGTTGAACAAATTACTAACGAGTTTCCGTTGGACTTACTTAGTTTATCTTTTTAAAACTTTCTTATAAATTTACTTTGCTTTTCACTTTATCCTGGGCTGTAATTAAATTTATTAAATTGGGATAACTCTCGTATTTTTAAACTAATTGTAATCTATTCATTAATTTAATTTTTGAAAGTTTGATTTTATAATAAATAATAATAGTTAGAATATGTTCAAAATACCAATATTTTATAGAAAAGAAAAAACAATTAAAATAATAAGTTAATTTTTAACTCCTTACGTATAAAAATAAGTAAAAAAAACTTTTTCTGTTTGTAAAAGTAATAATAGAAAGTGCAGATTTATACTAGGTAATGGCCCTGTAGAATATTTGTACCTATTTTAATTTATGAACCCTTAATAATAACACAGTTTTGAATTAACCCAAGATGATTTTTGATGTGGTATAGGATGCCCATGATTAAATTGAAAAAGATTTTATGTTCTTTCGAACCTACAAAGAAATATCGGTTCAGCTTATTTATTTTCTAAAGGAAACATCAGCGGTCAGAAGGGGCTCAATCGCGGTAGTGAAAGTTCATGAAAGAATTTTCCGTAAAACGGTACACTATTACTGCATATACCGCTACCCCTGGACTTTAAATTTAAAAATCGAAAGAATTCCACACGTGAATAGCTTTCTATTCGAATCCCCGAATTGCTTAGATCGAGGTGAAAGGTTCTCAAAGCTCAATTTTCTTTTATCGAAATTCGATATTCGCTCTATTCTTACAAAGCTACTCGAGGCGGTGCTATGATAGACTCTTCTTTTGCGGCAAGACTTTTCAGAATATAAAACGGGGATAATTAAAAGGCAAGTACTTTGATGACTGATGATTATCGTGGTCTTGTGCTCAGAAAAACATAAATATATAATGATCAATTTATTAATAATAAAAGTTTCAGTTGTTTCAGCAAGAATTTATTTAAAGAAAAGTTAAAATCAGAGCTTTTGATATTCTTTAAATCGAATATGTCGTCTACTACTACTAAAATTTTATGAGAAAAATATAATCAATATTGACCTATAAATCAAATGTTATTTATTTCTATGAGATTAATAATGTCCTATTGTATATTTTATTGTCCATTTCAATTATTTTCAAACAATATTGTTGTTAATAAATTTCTAAATTGTCTCTCAGCCATTCGTTTAAAAGATAATATGAATGGCACACAAATAATACATAGCATATAAAAGCATTTTTCAGTTAATTAAATTTTAAAATTCGGAATTACAAGTATTTTTGTTTTTAGATATAAAAAGTAAAATTAAAAAGGTGTAAAATAGATTTATATATATATTATTAGTAAAGTCAATATCATTTTATATTTTAATTAACTTATATTAGTTTTTACCTATAGTACAGAGTGTATTCTATCGATGACCTCAAATTTGATCTTGAACCTAATTTTCAAGGTTATTTGAAGGACAAAGATCAGAGTCCTTCAAATATTCGTAATTGCTGTCGTAAAAATCTTAAATACATTTTTGAATCTATGTTTTTATTGAAAAAATTAGGTCTAATTAAATAATCATTTATAATAATATACCAAATAGTAATATCATCAAAAAGTTAGCAAATTTGATGATCAATTGCACGAAATCAATAAGAATTCTCCATGGAATAATCATGAGAGTTGTGTTTTTAAGAATTATGATTTGATTGTGAAAAGAAGCTTCATCAGAACATTATTTAAACCCAGTTACAAAATGCTAATCTTCATTATGAATCACGAGGCGTTAAGACCTGAATTAAGGTCATGCAATGCGGGCAAAACTGGTGTAATCTCAAAATTCTTCGAAAAAAATTATAGAAGGAAAGTACAAAGAATTAAATTAACTGTCAAGATTAACAATCTACTAACATAACATGACTCGTAAATGATTCACATTCAACGATGACTTTAAAGTGAAATTTCTCGCTCTTTTCGAATCTAGAATAAAAACATAGGTGTTCATCTGAATAAAAATTACTTGACCTTCAAATAAACAGACAAATGACTTTGAAGATCATGTTCAAGGTTAACGTTTAAATCCTTCTTCAAAATACTTAAGATTTATAATTTGTTATTCTTAGCACGTAATAAATGAGTCACTTAATCTTCCTACGACCTTTAGATGTAATTTAAGGCCTATAATCAAAAATTATTTTGAATATATAATCTTTCCCTCTTTTTTAATCTGGAGTAAAAAATGAGGATTCCTATTTAAAAAACAAATAACAATTTAGTTTAAATTATGCTGCCTTAAAGCGTCGTGGAAAGCAAAAATAAAAAAATTTCAAAAGGTTTTAACGGATCGTTTCTAGATGATTTTACTAAAACTTGTATACTTTCAATAATTTTAAGTAAGAACTAGTACAAGTTCGTTAGTTCGAAAGTAGTTTTGATTATGAAGAAAGTATGTATAGATTATGAGACAAAAACAACAATCCAACTCACACAACCTCTCCAAGAAAACTCGCTAACATCTATCCCCATTACTTATCGATTTCTTACAAGCAAAAAAAGAACCAACGAAATCTAACTAAACATTCGACTAGCTCGGCAATCCTTCGAAACGACGAAAATTCGGCGTCGCCTAATAGCCGGCAATTTTCAGCATCTGCGGGCGCCGCAAAAACGGGCGTCGCTGAAAAATCTCCGCGCAATCAATCTCCGAGATAAGGGTGGGTTAGAGTACAGCGTTAGCTACTTATCGCTGAAGTATTCCGGCTCTGTGCCTAACTGCATTGCATTGCGCGGCCAGGAGGTGGGGAGGGCGCGAGAATGATTACGAGCAGCGCGCGCCGGCTAATGCCTCCTCGTCCATCCTGCTTACCTACCCTCTAGCGCCTGGGAGCCGGTGCGAGCGCGCGCTCAGGTAACAAACGGCAAACATTGTCTTCGTGCTAATTAAACGCGACGGCGGCCGGCGCGTGCGGCCCGCCGCGAAAAATATATAGACTCGCCGCCGCATATAAATGGTTATATTCTGTTTGCCTTGCGCTCGGACGCGGAATAACGCGCAGCGAGTTATAGATCGTTGCGCGAGAGGGGAGAGCCGCCGAGAGAAAAATATACATGGAGCCCCGCGGCGAGCAAGAGGGAAAAACAGAACGCGATCGCGCGGGGGAGGTACTGGGCGCGTGTATGTGTGTATATAAGAATCGGGCCGCGCTAGCGCGGAGTAAACCACTTGAATTGATAATATTTGATGCATTTTAAAATCGACTACATTTCTCAGCCAGGCTCTCTCTCTCTCGCGGGCGCGCCAGCGCGAAGCAATGGATTTCCGAAAGGCTTCTGACGCCCGACCTCGAATTATTTAGTGGCGCGAGAGAGAGGGGAAGAGGGGGAGAGGCGACCCAGTGTGGAAGACCGAGGTTAATGGCTTCGATTCCCAACGGCTCTGCTGTCAAGCCCACATAACTGAAGTATATTTCATTGAACCCGCTTCAGGAACACAATAATTCAAGAGGACGCCACGCGTCGCCTCTGTATTATAAAAATTGGCGCGCTCGTGCGCCTAGTTAATTTTTTTTTTTCGAGGCAATGGAGGTTTCCAAATGTGGCCAATTAAAATTACTAAAAGACAATGTACCAGAGTAAATAGTATCGATCGTAGCAGGAGGGGGGAGGGGAGGGTCGTCTAGAGCAGTAGCAGCGCAACGATTATTCAGGCGTGTATACGCAGTAGCGACGAGGCATCGCATGGAATTAATTAGCCCCGCAGGATCACCCTAATGTTGTTTGCATACGCGAGTGTCGCATTCGAGTCGAACTCACTATACGAACTTGCAGTATAAAATTACCGAAATTCGCTAGATTTGACGTTTCCGGGGAATAATGATAAATTTTAGTCCGATGGCTAAATTAATCATTATTTTGATAAGTTTTCGAGTCTGGCGCTCAATGAATTTATGATATTCTGCTGCAAAATGGACAAGGTAATAAATATGATTTTTTATTTAATGAAATAGTCGGGATATTTTTGTAAAAGAGTAGAATGAAATGGTTTATTATTATACATACTATTATTTTAATGTATTCTATAAATGTATTCTATGAATTATGAGTTATAAATCATCCCTTGCAATAATTCGGCGAATCGTATATTTACGAGGTATTTCATAATAATAGTCTCTAAATATCTTGAAAGTTGTTTTATTAACTATTATCAGAGATTAGGGCGTAATTTTTATTTGATTACATAATTTTAATAAAAATGTTAAACCATTAAAGCACCACGCACTTCTACACTCTATTAATTTGCCTCAAAATTGAACGACTCGTTTTTAATCAAGCAAAGGCATTTCCGCCTCTAACCCTTTACAACGTCGGGGGAATATTAGTTCGCGTAAGAAAGCAAGTTGCGCGGAAAACTGAATTCATTAATCCCAGGCGCCTGCGCGAACCCGTTTTTTCTTTCTCCTCCTAATACGTGATCCCATTCGAGCATAAGACAAGCGCCTCGCCCAGCACAGCGAATCAGGCCACGCTTCATTAGAAAAACAATTAGCCGCTAATCGCGGACACAGTGCAACTCGAGGACGAACTAGAATGCCGCTGAAATTGAATTCTCAGGGCAAAGCGCGTCGCATAGAGGTGCTGCGATAGCTCCGAGAGTCGAGAGGTGCGAAGGAGCCTGGCTGCGTGCGGCTTCTGAAAATAATATTATGTTTTATATCCCCGACAGGAGCGCAGCGGCTCGGATCCCCCGCTATTGGAATCCTTTAATAGGAATTTTTCACATTTTCCGGCTGCAGCAGCTCTTGCAAATAAGAACGCCATCGCCGGGGCAAGCTGCTCGCCCGGCGGCGGCATATCCATTGGCACAGATTCCAATGTGGCCTCTCTTTCGCGCGACTCGAGCTCTCGGCCCTCTCTCTTTCTGTTTGCTTTTGCTCGTCGCTTTTTAGCACGCCCTGCTGAGGCGACGACGCGGAATTTTCAGGCGCGCCTTTGCACAACGTGCGACCGATAAAAATACGTCTCTCTCTCACTCGGCTTCCTTTCCTAGAGAGCGAGAGCAGCGGCCAGCTCCGCCTGTGTTTCCGCTTCGACTTTCTTCGCCGCGCTCGCTCGGGCATATACATTGATCACTCAGACGTCCGACAAAGTTTAAACTCCTAAATTCTGCGGCGGCGGCGGCGCCGGCAAAAGGGAAAATTCTTCGCGCCGCCCGCAGAGGAGCCGCGACAATCTCGTATATTGCCATTCCCGGGGAAACAAAAGGAAGGCCGGACTGCTCGGCTGAGCTTCGATTTTTCCTACTTCACTCGGCGCTGCGTCTATGCAAATGTATTTCAATGTGTGTTTTAAATCTATGCAAATCTGAGCGTTTCTCTGGCCGCTCCGTGCGCGGCAGGCCTGTTATGCATATGCATGTGTATGAACAAATTTTGTCGATTGTAGGAAATGTGACGTTTTTGGTGGTCACGGTTTTGTTTTTTTTTTGATGGGTAATCAATAATGTATGTGTTTTATGATTGTTTCTTGAATGCCTAGGGTGTAAAAAGTTTTTTGTGTGAGTTTTTAACAATGTTGATTGTATCTCATATTTGCTGAAGATATTGTTCGGAGACCGTCAGAACGTATAGTAGCAATTAATAAATTTTCTTTATTCGATAAAAGATTTTTTTATAAATGTTATTATAATAATATTTACATATAATAATAGTTAAAATAGAAACAATAAGTATGTTAATAGCTTTGAAATTTTGTACATTATTATCAGTTTGATTAAAGTATTTATATCGCAACGGCTTCTATTTCTCTCAGCGCTTTTTTAGAATTTATTTGTTGTGAAAAATATTGATGAAATATCGATGAAGTACTTCATAAAATTTCTCTTTTTCTATAAAATTACTCAGCTGTAAAGCAAATTCTGAAATTCTTTTAAACTTTGCTTCAAAGACCTTTGATACTCTAAAGAAAGTTGCAGAATTTAATTATGAAAAATATTATGTTATACAATTTAAGTAAAACATTACGCAACTCAATCAAGTTTTAGTTTGTTAATATATTTATAAATTGAGC
This sequence comes from Eupelmus urozonus, assembly GCA_900480035.1. Taxonomy (NCBI): domain Eukaryota; kingdom Metazoa; phylum Arthropoda; class Insecta; order Hymenoptera; family Eupelmidae; genus Eupelmus; species Eupelmus urozonus. Next base: position 17,977 of record UELX01002541.1, on the reverse strand, counting down.
AACGATAAAATGAAAACATGTTTATTCAAAATTTCAATGAAACAATATTGTAATGCATGAAGTATTATAGTATTATAGCGTAAAAAAACAAAGATTAACAAATAACATAATATTATTATTTTTTTAGGATTTATTAAATGTATTTTGAATAAAATTATATGATTATGTTTTCTAATTTCAATAAAAACAATTATCAATCTAGTTTTTTTTTATTGTCCTCCTAATGGACATCATCTAGTAATTATTTATATGCAAAGAATAATGTATTGTTTATAAGTAGAAAATTCGGTGTGTGGTCAGACGTTGTTTTTTATATCATTTTATTATTACTATATACTATACAACTTTTCGATTATGACTTTTTGTTGTAATAATTAATTATTATGTTTAGTTTGTTATAAAATAAATGAAAAATTATTAGTATCAAAGCGATTTTTTTTATTAATCATTGAGAAAATAAATTTTCCAGACAGTCTATCATCATAAAAACAGAAATTTTTATTTTATGCTTAAATTTATGTGAATTTCCTTGACGCATTTACGTCTGCCTTATAAAATACGTAAAGGTAAATGACTTTTAGCATCGCAGTACACCTGACACATGCACTTTTAATATTCCCTTTATTTAAAAATCCAGTGCCCCCATAAAATTTATATAAAAAATTACTTAATTAAATTTTAGATTAAAAGCAAAATCAGAGGACGACAGGCTTCTGTGAAAAAGGTGACACTAAAATGGTTCGGCCCAGAGGAGCAATCGATAATGCTCGAGACCTTCAGACACGTAATTTATCCGGGGAACGAGAGAGAAAAAATCCGCTTCTTTTTCAACTATAAAGCATTTATTCTCTACTAAATATAAAGTATGGCGTTTTCTCTACGGCAGAAAATCTCAGCAATCCCATTTTTTTATTACATCCTCGACACTTGAATATTCACAAAAAAGTCAGATGTGCATTTAATAAAAAAAAAAAAATTTTATTCCCACCCGGCGCGTCAGTCGAATTTCTTAGATAACCAGTAATCAAGGTAGTTATAGGTGTACGTCGGCACTGGAACAGTCCCGGATCCGCTCGGCGACGAGGTTTTACGAGTTCGTACACACATTTGCAAGGGAATAGAGGCTTTACATCACCTTCCGGCTTTAGGAAAGCAAATGGAAATAGGGAAGAAGGCAGAGGAGAATGCGGGGCGGGAGAGGGGAAGAAAGAGTGGGCGAGAAAGGGGACGACAGAGGCAGAGAAAGGTGCGAAAAAGCGGGAGGGAGAGATGTAGGATGCGGGCGATAAAAGACGTCGAAATTGGCGTGTCGAAGAAAAATTCCCCTTTAACGACGAGCGCGTCGTGATAGCGGCACGTAGGTACCGAGGAGGCCAATTCCCCAACGGCCGGCTGGCCTCCTCTTTCTCCCAGGCCCGCACGTACACCACCGCCACCGCGAATTATTCTGGCCTGCTCGCGCTCAGCCGAGCTCTGCGGCAATTTCGTAATAACTATTCTTTACGACGACATGTTTATGAAGTTCCATCGCTGCTGCTCTAAACGACTTCATGTATTCTACATTAAATCCCTGGCTCTCTCCCTCTCCCTCGCTCTTTCAGCTGTAAACTGAAAAAACGAGAAAAGAAAAACGTCTGACTAAGTAATCCCTAACGCCTCTATGAGCTCGTATACGCGGAGGCTCTTACTCGGAAAAAATTTGCTTTAACTGAATTTTATTACTTCTTTAGCCAGTAAAATTTCAGTTCTCTTTTAGCTGGAGTAATTATAAAAAATGTAATTTTTATGTCGAAAAGTTATAATATTCTTATAGCGTTCTTTCTAATGTAATTTAGTTTTATGCTTTTAAGTAACTGGTACATGAAAGTACACTTTCTAAATTCATAGATCGTTGAGTAGTTAACCTAAATGTGAATTTCTCTCCGTAAGCAAGTAAATACTTTGATATAATTTAATTAAATGCTAAGAAAATATTTAAATACAAGTTTTGAGATTTTATATTCAAAAGTAATAGTGGTATAAATATCAATACTGTAATTATGTTTGCCAAAAAGTTAAACTAGGTGCACTTTGATGAATAACTAAATTACTAAATATTCACAGTATAGCTAAGAATATGTGATAATTTCAAGTTATAAGTTCAGTCATTTCATTAACTCGTATAAAATTTTATATGCATAGTAAAACTTAAAAAACTACAAAAATATTTTTTTATTAACTTTTAGTTTGAATTAAAAAATGATTTTTATGATTACATAATTGTTATTCCTTAAAATAATAATCTATCAGAGTTATAGTTTTAATTCTAATAAAATTTTGATATATAGTTCTCGTAGCTCTGAAAGCAATAATGTAAAAGGCATAAGATAACAGCAGCAGTCAAGAAATAAAAGTTTTTACTTTGACTGACACATCCTTTAGTTTCTATTCGGTAAAATGGAGTATATAAAAGAATCAAACAAGCATAAACTTTTGAGCCGGAAAGCAATAAATGAGAACTCGAAATGAGTATTAACGTTGTGGAAAATTTTATTTTCCTTGGATGGATTCCGGTATATTTCCACGGCAAGATTGCAATAGATGAGAGCCTATAAAAGGATCTAGGTGTTTCACGAAACGGACTAGAGGTCAAATACCACCAGGGATTCACGTGCGAGCTTTTACATGCAATATGAAGTCACGAAACTATTTGAGCTTCTTAGTTTACGAGTTCGTGTATACCTGACTTCGACTTATATTTGGGAGTGTCAGAAATGAACGAACAATTTTTAATGTATCTCGTGAATCTTGGAATTAATTCAATTTTTTCTTCTATATTTACGCTTACAAATCTATTTGAATTCCGCTTTACATTTCGCTCTGTCATTTTGTTTTGTTAACTAAATTTTATAACTTTGAAAGGATAAAATCAAGAATTCGTTTTCTATATTCCATGAAAATGTTTATTTTATGAGTCGTTTATCTCTGGTATAAATATAACATTTAAGTTTAATTTAACTTTCAACAGAAACATTATTTAGTTTTGTTTTACGAGCTTGCGCTAAACTCTAAGCTTTAAACTACCGTGTGTATACGTATGGATTAAATAGCAATGAGAAAATTGACTGGCAACTGATGTAAAACAGCACTACTAGACACACTCGGGAACTGTCGAGTGCATTCGGAGGGATGAGTTTCTAAAATGAATGCGGCGTTATAAACGAACTGCCGTAAATGCAATATCCATATGGAACGTATATTGAAAATTCATACTCCGGCGGAAAAGAGCTTTTATTACTTTTGAACAAAAGCACTTTCATTTACAGGACGGAAAGCAATTACAAATTGTTTTGAATTTTAAATTTACCGAAGTTAATAAAAGTGTGTGCGCATCGTCGCAGTTAGAGAAACTGAGTGAGTGAAAGAGAGAGAGAGAGAGAGAGAGAGAGAGAGAGAGAGAGAGAGAAGCGAAGGCGAAGAGGCAAGAGAGAAAAACTTTATGACTAAATCAAGAAGAAAGTGGGTCAAATCTTTATACGGCTTGACTATCGGGAAAAATACCATGAAAGCTGCTCTCGAGCACGACTAACTCTGGAGAGGATCCTTGAGTATTGGCCCAATCGCGGGTATGGAAGGGGGTGGGCCGCCGGCTATTCTTGCGAAAACGGCGCTCGCGTGAGAAGTCCGCGTAAGAAAATCTCGATATCGTACGATTCCTTCCCCCAACCCCACCACCCGGCCCATACTATTGGCTTCCTTTCCGCCGGGGACGATGTCAGGTTACCTCTGGCTCGAGCTACTCTTCGACCCCTTCCCTTCCATCCTCCCTCGACCGACGTAATGACTTTCATTCACATGCTCCCATAACCCCTTTGAAGCATCTGTGCTCTCTCTCTCTCCCTCGCTCGGTCCGTTTCAAGCCAGGATGCATAGAAATTGCTGCTATAACAGACCTTCCTTACGTGAATTACGCGCTTACTCAGGAAAGTGAAACAGATATTTTAGATTTTTTTCCTCCGAATATCGAATATAATAACAGTTACGACGCTCTCGCGTGCGAGTATTCAGGGGACCGCAAATATTGCTCTACTGTTTCTCGTAATAAAGCCGTTGTACTGTTAGGTAGAAGCTTAGATTCTTGTTTTATTAACTTTAAAAAATTATTCCGGATTTAATTAATGAAATAAAATTCAGAATTCATGAAGTTTATTAAAACTGGATTATTAATTTTTAATATATAGAAAATTCAAAGCTTTTTTACAAATATTTCATTATTACGTCCCGCATAATAATTTCAAGAATTTTATTACAAACTTGCTCAAAATTAAATTATCCATTCAAACCTTAACAATCCCAAAATTTAATTAACTCAAAAAAGATTTTCCATCCTAATTTAAAAATCAGCGCTCTCACTGAACACCATCAACAAAACAATCAATTACCCAAACAAAAAACCAAAATAAAAATCGCCTATAGATCAATCCCGTCAGCGTCCGTCCTCATCCCAAAATCCCGGGCGGAGAATCTTATCTCTTTAAACGGAAGCGTCGTCGCCTTATCGCTCCGTGAGCTCACGCTTTGCACTCTGAACACTTGCTCTGTCCCCACAGCTGGATTCAGCCCAGAGAGAGAGAGCACGTCGACCTGCACATATCCCGGATTTCGTCGTTCTCGCTCGAAATATGGTGCACGGTTAAACCGACTGTTTGCCCTGACTTCTATCGGGAGCCCCCGCATCCCTGTCTGTGAATCCATGCCGGCGTTTCGAGCTAAGCAGAGCTTGGAGCGTTCCGGGCCTATCGGGAAATTGGCTGAATGGTCTTAGGCCTTTGGAAGCGATAGCCGCTGAGCGATACAAACATGCCGATTCGAATGGAGAAAGAGCCGCGAGCTGACCGCGGCTCTGTTTGCGGAACGAGGATCGCTGGTGCGCGAATTTGGAGGCAATGCTGGATTGTTGGATCAGTGGTTTTTTGTGGTTTTTATGGATGAGTTGGCTTCTTTGTGGGATATAGTTTTTTATCCAGTGGGTTTTAGGAAATAAATATGGATTAGTAGGAATTTTTCTTTTATTTTGTATGGAATTTATGTTGTATTAATGTTGTCTGTTTATAAATCATCTGCCATGCTTGATACATCTAAGTCACCTAACATTTATATAGACATATTTGTAAAGCTGATCTTTTTATAAATTGTATAGACACTTTCGAACTACTCTGTCTTCGGAGTTTGAAAGCTGTTTGCTCGATATCGAACTCTATATACACTAGCGAGACCCTAAAGATGACAACTCAATATCTGAAGCTTAAAAAAGTTATCGTGTTTTATGAACAGTGATTGTAAGGTAAACTTTAGTATTAGTAGAAAGTAAATGTAGTATTACAAGCTATAGAAATAAACTTTGTTATTTAATGTTTTATATATGTCTGACTATTTTTGGACTAATTCTACTTAATAATCTTAATAAGTTTTTAATGAATTTTACAAAAACAAACAGCTTTTCATTAAATCAAAATTAAAATTTTAATATTGTAAATAAAACTGTTAAAATGTTTCATATTATAATACGTTAATATAAATAAATAATTTCACTTTTTCTTATGATACCTAACATCTACATAAAATCAGTACAGCAGTAAAATTGTTTCATTGATAATAACGAATCATAATAGAAGTAGTAATGAAAATAATTATCACCATTAGATAACTTAGAATGGCTGCCAAAATAAATCGTCTCTTAGAAATCAGCGTCTATTAGATGAAATTGTTAGTAGAGTGTCATTATTTGGTACTAGAAAACACCTTCAGCGGAGCCTCATTAAAATTCACGAGCCGTAAAGTGTGGACTCTTCTAACAAGTCCTTGTTTATCGGGACAGGCAAAGTACGTAGTAATTGCAGCTGGAAACTTATTTAACTTTGATGTTTTAATTTTACCGTTAACTGACTAACACTGACTAACAATAAGAACGCTCGTTAGCGACGCACCCTGCAGCCTTTTTGACACTCAACTTGTCTCTCAGTGCTCGATCGTTACCTGCAAAGTTTCAAATGCCTTTCGTTCTCAACTCCTCAACTACGAGCGAATCAATTATATGCACTTTAGTATATTTTAAATAATTATTCCTGCTGAGTGCTTAGCGTTATTACTCCGTCCCATATGGCCGTACTGATTTTCAAACTGCGGCAACGATTGTTTGCCAAACTTGCAGTAGCAGCTTAATTGTCTAATTGAACCTCGCTGCCGCACACTCGAGCTCGCAAGCTAATCCCGCGCTATACGTATTTACTAAATTGAACGAGCTTCTTTCGGCAAATAAATTTTCGCCGAGCTCCAGTCGAAAGCTTGTTTGCAGAGAGCATCGTTATAACCTCCGATATAAGCAACAGGAGGAGGGCCCCGGCATAATTCGGCTCGCGGCTTGGATAAACGACGCCAGCTTAGTACGTACATACACGGATCTAGCCCATCGCACAAAGCCAGTCGAAAATCAGCATATTATCTGCAGGCTGTGGGCTAAGAGATATATATAGGAAGTTTGATTAATTATTGGAACTCGAGACGGAAAATAAACTAGCCCGCGCGCTAGCGGAGACTCCTCTCTCTGCTTGTATGCGCTTAGAGAAGGAGCAAGTAGCTAGAGAGAGAGAGAGAGAGAGAGGGAGAGAAGATGGTGCGCGCTCGTAAGAGAAACAGCTGGCGCAAGTGCTTGAGAGGTCTTATCGGCGCTGGCGCATGTTAGTTACGCAGAGAACTTGGCGTTAAGTCGCTCTCTCCCTCCTCCGTTTAGCTTCGCGACAGAGAAAGGGAGAGAGAGTGAGAGAGAGAAAGAGCTAGTTCCTCCTTACTCGTCATATGCGGCGCGCGCGCGCGCGCACCGGTTCTTAGCGATCCCATTAATTGCCGCCATCCAATTAACAGTAACTACTACTACCAGCCGCGCTCCACGCGGGCTCCGAGAATTTACCTTGCTTAAGCTCTTCAGTGTAGCTGCTGCTGCTTCTGCTACTGCGCTGCCTTCTTAATCAGAGATTATATTCCATTAACATTTACTAGAAGATTCGGCCCCCCTATCTCTCTGTCTCTCCATTCGATTCCGCATAACTATACGAACGGAAGCCTCGTCAGCATAGCGTCGATTATAATTCGCATTAAAAGTTTTAATTCCAGGCTGATACCGGCCGCTGCTTCCCTTTTTTTCTCCTCTCTTCGCTCAACCATTCTTCTTCTCCATTCAGACGTTTAGACTTCAGCGGCACTTCTATCGGCCGGCCGGTAGTTCCATTTCTGCGAGCGCGAAGAGATGCCCGCGCCAACGGTCGAGAGTACTTTAAGTCTCGTAACTTCTTGACAGCTTCGATTTCCGAAGAAACCATTTAAAGCTCGGGAAGGGAGAAAGAGAGAGAGAGAGAGAGAGAGCGAGCGTATGGCTCCTCTCTCGGCGAGTCCTCCGACTGCGCGCTTCCGTCTTCTTTCTATCTCGCCTTCCTGCTCCGGCTTTTACTCTCTCTCCGCCCAATTCAAATTGATTCAACTTTTATATAAAGACCTTAGCGAAGAATTTGTAACTTAAAAATGAAATTTCGCCCGTCGACTTTCTATAATTATCGCTTGATTCGACTCCCACACTCCGCCGATCTTTTCAGCCCTAAGGAATGGCTGTCGACTGCGCCCGAAGCAGTTCCTCGCGGAGCGCTCATCCCGTCAGAGACATTCAATGCAAGCTGCTCGTGGGAGCTAAAAAACTTATGGGAACGTCAATAACTTATCCAGAACTGCATCCTCATCCTGAAGCTTGTGTATTATTACTGGGGCATAGCTCGGTGAATTCGAGCGATTCATATTTCCTTAACTTTTAGCGGCCAACTTAATTACGCGACTTTCGACATTATGTATATTCAGCTTTTCAGTTGGGGTTTCTTGATGAATTTTTTACTTTTTTAGCGATTTTTTTTTCGATTATTTTACTACTTTGATGATTGCAGTAATTTATTAAATAACATATTACATAATTGCACAGAGATTTAGTGATCTTTTTTTATGAAATGGTTTTATTGAGCAGTTATCCAAAGAATTTAAAAAAATATTTATTTTCATACTAATAATAGCAGTATCTTTTAGTATAATTTACAAAATGTAATTATCTATTATTGTCACATTATTAATTAGACAAATACGAAATTCATGTTCAGATTAAAATAATTATTACAATGCATTATGCTAATAATCAATTTTAATAATGATATTATATTTTCGCATTAATTTTTACAATGAAAATATATTGATTTTCCATTATTGGAATAGCAGTACAAATTTCTTGCATAGTAAATTAATATATAAATTTTTTTTCACTATTTTAGCATAATAAACATTTTTTGATATATAATTAAAAATTTTATAATCCCTTAAAAGGACTCCCGTTATTTTGGATAGATAAAATATGTATTCTAAAAATTTGTAAGAAAAACTCTATTGAAAAAGTTTGAATAGATATTATTTATTATAAATTTTGAAAAAAAATTAATTTAAATAAAATTAATGTTTTTACTACAAAAATTTTCATTTTATTTAGGTAAAAATTTCTTCAGCCATCTTTTAAAATAGCTATAATTAGTAGTAATGATGTTTTAAAATATCGATTTAGTCAAATAGTACTATTTTCTATACGATAAAATAATGAAATGAATGGAGCCTGCTGTAAGCTATCTTTATTTTCGATATTTATTTTATGAGTTGAAAAATAATCCCAACAAAATCCTTTTTAATAAAACTGTTTTAGGTAAAAAAGAAAAACTATAAAAGATTCAAATCCTTGAATAAGAGAATATTATTAAAAAATTTAATATATCTTTTATCTTAAAAAAATCACTTTTTCTTAATAGCATTCATAAATTTTGATTAGCGAAGCTTAAAGAAGGTAATTTCGACCTTAGTGACCATGAATGCAGTGAAGCAACTCGAAAGTTTCAGAATGGCGATTTACAAAGTTTGCCTGATGAAAATTCAGCACAAAGACAAAGGAAAATAGCAAAGCAGTTAATTATAACTTACCAAGTTGTTTTGATACTTCTATATATGAAAATAAAATCTGTGATTAGTACCGAAAAAAGTTATTGAATTAATTAATATGTACAGCTACGAAATTTACTACTACGGATCATAAATGTAAAATTATTAAAATATGTTTATTGCTTTTAAACATTGTTAAATTTGTAAAACATTATTTTACATATATAATTGTACACTAAAGAATTTTAATTACATGAGGATTTCACTTTGGCCCATCAGCAAAGAACACTTTTGGAATTTGGATGGAATCTCTTCACCTTTTATTCAATCCAACCCGATTGCAAAGCATTGCCTCTTTGGGCTAACATTGGTTTTGATACAAGAGATGAGTTGCGAAATTGAATAGTTGATTACATCGCATCCAAAAGCTCACGTTTCTATAAAAATAAAATTGAGAGTATAAAGTTGAAAAAAAAAACTCTTTCTCGTTTCGTTTATTAATGCTTACAAAAAATGATTTTAAAACTTATTAACCTTGTGAGTTAACAGCCTTACTTTGTGATATTATAATTTGCAGAATATAAATTAAAAATTACCCCTATCTAAAAATCATATTGCAAGTATAAAAATTTATTTTATATGTAAAAAATATAAAAGACATTTTCCAATGCATCGTTTTATGCCCCAGCTATTAAAAGTGTAACACAAAGTTTTATTAAAAATATTCTTTCACCCTTCGCCAATGAGTCGTAATTCGCACTCGAGAACCCATAAAAAATAAAAAACGCATAAAAATTCAATTCTCAAATAAACACGAATCCCCCGTTAAAATAATAATTGACAGAGGCTCGCAATCGATGCTCAATATCTGGCTCGACTGGCGTAGCGGCCCCCGCGCGAGCCAGCTCGAGCATGTACACTTTGGCACGCTAAATAGGCGGAGCATCTAAAGGGGGTTAAAGAACGAGTGCTCTATCGATCGGGGGGGCCTCGCGCGGAGCGCGAGCGACTGCGTGCGAATAATTAGTGAACGCTCGGCATTTTAATGGCACTTTAATGACACGCCAAGTCGGGGATCGCCGGGGCGGCTCTTCGAGCTTTGCGAGCTTTGCCAGCCCAGTGTAAACGCGCCAATATACGTCAGTTAAAATATTTGCAGGAAATCGCGAGGACTGCAGAAAACGATCAGCGCGCGCGCGCCCACCGCAGGATGCGATGAATTATAATCGGGCGCGCAAGTCTACAATACGACCGCAGGTTCGCGTGCAGGCATGCATGGATGCATGTATATATGCAGCGGAGAGCCCCGGCCCCCTTTCCCCGAATGCGCGCACGAATTTCGAGCTCGAGCTTTCCGCTGTGCCCCCAGCCGCGTGCTCGGCTGTACGTCGCTGCCGCTCTGCAGTCCGCGCTGAAGGGAAATTTAATATTGCCGAAATTCAAACGGTTTGATTACAATCGAATTAGTAATTAATGCTTCCGCGACAGATTTTACCTGCGTTATAATTGTTTGGCAAACAAACTGTCCGACGTGAATTTAGCTCGTCGAAAAATCTTCGTCATTATTCGCCATTCCGATGATTTGATTTGGAATTGGAAAAATTTGGCCGTTTGTTTATATTGCGAGTTTCGCGTTTTGCCCGGATACTTATTTGGTTATTAGTAACATTGTTTTTTATTACGAGAGAATGGAAATATTTTTTTCCCGTGCTTTTTCAATCGCAAGTTGTTTGTTTTTGTGGTTGAATTGAACTTTGATACGAATATTGAAAATTTTGAAATCCCAAAAGTTTGTAGTGCGGCAATACAAACAAATATGCGTATTACGTTTGTGTATGCGTAAGTGCATGAACATGAATAGTGAATGCTTGTAGACCGAGCATGTGTGAAGTGGTACGAGAACTGAATACATAGATGTCGGCATTATTTTTGGACGCAAGAGATATTTTTGAACTATACTCTTTTTTTAATCGCTTGTTGTTGGTTCTATGAAAAATTTTAATGCGTGATTTTATTGAAATTAAGTTTGCATTTATTGTTATATAATATTTAAGAAACCACTAACTTAATATTCATATTCAATAATCAACTTAACTCTATACAACATTCACAAACCAATAAAATGTCATCGGGAAACATAAATTTAAAAATATTGAAGCTATTATTTATAATATCGAGATTTATTTATTTAGATATATACATATGACTTTCAAGTGTACAATATAGAACCATAAAAATTCAGTGCCATATGTTAAGAATATTAATGAACTTTTGTAACATAACTATGTCGATAAATTTCAGAGTTTGAAAAGCATCTACAGGACAGTGATAGAAACGTCTCTAAAATAAATCAATTAAAGAGTATAGCCGACTTTTTCATTTACATTTTTATCTATTTTTAATCTGAAAATAATTTAATGATAGTATTAAAATTATTAATTAAGTAATACTATTACCCCTATTATTCTAAAAAGAAATATGTACTACAATTTCTTATTATCTAGTTAAAATTGGATAAACAGTGACTATCTATTAATAAAGGCGTTATCAGAAACGATAGCAGCGGTGCATTTTCAACTTTTAATTAAAACGTAATAAGATCCTCGAGAAATTTCGTCGATATATCTTGACTTTGTTAGAAAGTGCCGTACAACTATAAATGACAGAGAATAAATGGTAATGGCTAGTGCCGCCTCTCCATGCCTCGAAAGTTGCGCGGCGTTCGGATATTGGTGCCTTTGTCGAGGCGGCAGCGTTTGCCAGGCAGCAAACGGAATTAATTGGTTTAATTAAGTCACCGAATTGGATTCGCTTGCGGCTTGCGTCAGATTAGTATGCGATTAGATTCCGCACACGTGTTTACTACTCAGCCATATCTGAACGCATATACGAGAACGCATCGCTGCTCAAAAGGCTTTTTATTGCGTCTATAAGTCAATATTATATGTTCGTTTAGTAAAGTATTTTAACAAAATTTGATATTTATAGAAATTGAGCAAAATTAGTCTATCAAACGACAAAAATGATTTATAATTATTAAATGTAATTAAGCAAACTTAAAGCTGTAAATCTTATACAGTTAGAATGTTTATTCCAATATTTTATTTTTAGATAAAAAAAGTAAAAAATGTTTTTTATAGTTAATCAATGCATAGTTTTAAATTTAAACTTCTAGATTACATAACTGTTGGCTTGTATACGTTAAGAATTGCTTTAATTTTTATGTCCTGCATGCTTTAACAATGAAAAATATTTTTGACAATGTATAAATCATTTGAAAAAAAAATCTGCATTTCACATCGTATTTTTAAAAAATGATATCAGTTAGAAAAAAGGTCAGTCGACTGAATAAATTTAAAAGAATAAAAAGTAATCAAAAATCTATAATTGTTATTTTATTTATTTTATTTATTTATCTGTTCTGGTTATTTCAAAATGAAAAAATGTTTCAGATATATGAATTTGAGAATCGTATTATAAAATATAGTTTTGGAAATAAATAGGAAATAATAAGTAAGAATAGTTTCGCCTAAGAATGTAAATAGGCCTGACAAATACTGAACATTTTTTCCCTTATACTTTTTTACCGATCTATTATATATTTATTTATTTACTTTCAAGCTTTACAATTCATGAAGTGTACAGCAGTGTATTATAAAAATATCAGGTACTTTACGTTTTTTCGCCATACATTACGTATTTTACTACTCGAAAATAGTAAGGCAAAGCAATAAAGAGATCTGGCAAAATGTATTGTTGTTTTGCTTTTTCAAAGAAGTTCCTGACATCGAGTCAAATGTAATTCTGGAATAAGTTAGTATGCAGTCAAAATTTTCGTTGAAATATCTTGACTGGTTTATGAACCGTGATGAGATACAAACACCCGGTCTTGCACGAACATATAACGTACAAAGCTATAAATTTTATTCTCATGCAGAGAAGTCACAAAATAACAACCATTAAAAAAAATTAAAATTGAAAATTTACATTTGTTATTAATATTCGTATTTTAAATTACACTTTAATTTGATCAAGTTCACGCTTTTTCGAAGGTGTTAACATTTATATTTTTTTATGTACACATAATGATAAAGATAAAATATGTTTAAAATTTTTGCAAAATTGTTGATTTATTTATTGCTCCATATTTTATTTATTAAAGATAAAAACGTTTATTTCAGTTTATTGATCTTTTTTACTGTATTTTGTAAATTATTATGCATAAAAATACGGAACAAGTGGGTATATTAAAAACCGTAATAAATGTCGACAACTTCGTTTTTTGTTCACGGAAAATACATCATAAACTCGACAAGCCGTGTTAAATCGAACGTTGCCATTAGTTGGTTATTTACGACGCTATAAACACGAGTTCGCTGCTCGACCTTTTTGTTCAAATATTGGCATTTCAAACACCATATACAGGCGTCAGAGAATACGCTTTTAATGTGTATTCTAGCTCAAGATTATCTGAATTTCAAACCAAATATTTCATAACGATTTATTTTCATAAAAGTCATTGTAAACGTATTTTGATTAATTCAAGTGAATATGGCATGCCCCAGTTACTTTCTGCTCTAAATTCATTATTTTTAAATAATTAAAAAAAAATGTTTGTTTTTCTTTAAAGAACTTTTTTGTAATTATTAGGAAAAAATTAAGTATAGTCAGCCATAACTCATTTATCTGTAACTTTTTATATTTATTTCAAAATTAACAATTAAAAGTTTCCTCATAAAAAATTGACCACTAGGTGGTCAGAATGTAATGAATTTTTTGTCCAGTAGTCATATTTTGTATTCTGTATTATCTGTTAAAAAATCTTATTAAATCATGAAAAAAAAAAACGGCAATTTAGGAAAATAATGTTAAAACCTTTCAAAATAACAGCTAGTTTCACTGCTAAAAAAGAATCTTGGATGAAAAAAAAAATATGACAAAATATCAAGAATACGATGACAAATCAAGAAGAATAACGTAAAAATGTTAAAAAATAACGTAAAAATGTCGAAAAATAAAGTAAAATCCTCAAAAATAACGGCTATCTTCGAAGATAAAGCAAAATCTTTGATAAATTAAGCACAAATATCGATGATATCATGAAAAGGAAAATAATACAAAAATGTCGAAAAATAACGTAACAAAGTGATTAAATCACGCGAAATAATAGCTATTTTTAGATAAATGGGAATCTTTGATAAATTAAGCACAAATATTGCACAATTATATGAAAAATTTATGGCATAAATCAACACTAAATGAAGCAAATGCTTATAGGTATAAACTATTATTCCTTTTCCCTTTTACGCATATCGCAAAGCGTTACTATAATAATGCTATTTTAGAAATCTTTAAAGTACTTTACAAAAGTATTAGAATAATAAAACTAACTAGCATAACATGAATAATAGAATGTAGTTTAAAGTGAAACTATTTGAAAAATAGAAAATTCCGATTCAGTGAAATTGTTATTAACTTTAGAATGTTTTGACGAACATATAGGAATAGATGCAAAGGCTGTAAGGTTATCTGCTACGTTCATTGTGACCGATGCAAAATAACTTTTTACGGACAAAAAATCTTTACATACGATTTCACTCGAACTCATTCGGTTAAGAGACAGACCTGGTTAAGGCGACTTTGGAGGTTAGGTTAGGTTTTATTTCGTAGTTTATAAACTATGCTTTTAATTTACAAAATTCTTTGGATATTTAAGTTTTCCACCATTTTGCTGGCATCAAAGAATGGTGGAAGATTAAGAAATACTAAGAATTTTGTAAATCAAAAGCGTATTTTGTAAACTACGAAATAAATAGCTATTAAAAATATATAATCATTTTAAGGCAAACTAATGTGAAGATTCAATTAAACAACGAAAATTAAATCTTAATAATTAGATCAATATAAATAAAAAATACTCTAAAGTTCTTTTTGTTATAATTTATTAATAAAATTAAAAATGTAAGATAATATTCCAAAATTTTGGATTATATTGGGTGTCACCAAACAATATTTTTAGAAAATTAAAAGCTGATACAAATTGAAAAATAGAAAAGGTAAAAATAGTATCTTAAAGAAAATTTATAACGTCCTTAAACATTTATAATGTTGTGTTGATAATAATTATTTATTTTCCAAAAGCAAATGTTCATTTATTTATTATTATTTTTTGAATATATCAAAACTGTAAAAAGATTTGACAAGCGTTTATAGCCATAACAATGCAAGTCCATTTTTCAGTAAAACTGCGTATGAAAGCAAAACGAGGAAGGAGAATAGATCAAATGTAAACGGCGCTCTCTCCTCTGAAAAAGAGATTACAAACGTTTATTTATTTTTCGCCATCTCGAGGAGAGATGATGCAATTTAATGTGTTTATTTATTCCACACATCGCGCTGGCTCGCAGTAGACAGCAGTCAAGATGGATAGAAAATAAATTTCGTATGTATGAAGTTTTGTCTGCGCGTGTATATGTTTTTCTCGTAAGAAAAAGAAAATAAAGGGAGAGAAAACGAGAGAGATAGAGAAAGAGTCAGAGAGTGAGAGAGAGAGAGAGAGAGAGAGAGAACAAAAAGTGAGACAACCACTTCCCTTATGTGCGTTATACGCCGGCTTTCTTGGCGATCCCGTATACCGTCTACGTGCGTGAGTATATGGGCGGTATGCGCGGGCTCGGGTCGGTTTGCATGCTCCGAGCCCGTAGAATTTTGACGTGTGATTCCTCGGCGGGAATGGACCGGAAGAGGCGTCCCGGGAAATAAGCTTGAAGATTTTCTTCCCCTCAGTCTTGGCGGCGGGGTGGTGTGCAGGCTTTTCTCCCAGGCAATGCGAAAGGCGAAAACGGCAGGAAGGTAGGAGCAGCAGCGGCAGCACCGCAGGGACGACAGAAGAAAGGAAAAGAAGAGAATAGAATGGAAGAGCAAAAAGCAGGATAGCAGGGAGCAAAAAGGAATCCGCTGGAAACATCTCACAAAATACAATACGCGCGCTGTTCCTTTCGTCAATCGGCAAATACATATGGGTCGCGCGTACTCTCCCTCTCTTTCCCAATATTCCAGGGTATACACGCGCCTGTATACACGACTGTACACATGGATTCGCGTTCACGTCATCTGCATGCGCGCAACTCGTGAGAGCAAAGCGGAATGCATATCCTCACACCATACTCAGCTACCTTTCTCTCTTCCTCCCTTTCTTCTTCTCTCTCTCTCTCTCTCTCTCTCTCTCTTTCTCTCAAGCTATACGAGGCAGGGCGCAGCTATACGTGCGCTTTTATGCGCGCCTATTTTCCCTGATCGTATATATACGGTGGCGGAGACGCGAACGAGCGGCGATGAAATGCACGCGATGAAAATCACCGATAAGTAATGCCGCGCGCTCGCTCGCTCTTAAACCCGGAGAAATCGCTCCCGTCGTAGCAGCGGCGGACACCGCCGCGCGCGCGCGCCTTCGTATTATACAGCGCGATTTTACGACAAGAGTCCTCTCCTCCCCCCCATCTCCGGGATAACTGCCGAAGATAAATTATTTTTCTCCTTTACAGAGCCTCCTTCGCGCGAGCGTACCCTCATTCTTTGCCCAACGCGTTTTTTTTCCTTAATTAATGGACTTTTTGTCGATCTCTGCCGGCCGTTCGCAGGCACCGAGCTTTCCAGCCATTTTTTTCGAAGCCGCGCGCTCTCTCTCTCTCTCTCTCATTCTCCAGCGCGCTTTTTTTCAATATCCAATCTCGTTGTTTGCGCTCAAGAAATGCGTGCCCGCGCGCGCGCGCGGGTTATGCTACTCGGAATTGATTCGTTATTTCAAACGAGAGAAAATTATCGCTAAGCTCGCTTGCGGGGGAGCTCGGCCTGGTCCGCGGTATTATTAGAACATTAATGAGGTTTATCTTTCATTACCGGCGCTCTCTTTTATATGCCCTCCTCTTGCGCGCAACCGCCAAGCTACCTTCGCTGTTGGTTCGTTTTAACGCGCTCTCACACCACTCTCCTACCTCCTTTTTAAGAAAAAGCTCTCACGGTTATCGCTTGCCCGATCGACTTGTAATTAGCGCATTGTCTTTTTATGATGTTTGACGTGGCCCAACTTTCGGCGGTTCGTCGTTTTTCTTTTGCTTATCTTTATTAATTTCTTCAAAGCGAGAGGCGTTTTGTAAGACTAAAAATTTTATGTGTTATTTAGGAAGTTCTGTAAGATTTTTATTAAATGTTCATTTAATTCAATAATTGGATAGAACCGTCAGACTGCAGTTGTCTGACTAAATAAGCCACTTACTACTTATTGTTCGGTCACTTATGAAAATGCATTTATCATGTTTCCTTCTAGTAATGTACACAAGAACTTTTTAAATTTTAAGAAAAACAATGATATGCAAGACATCTTTAATGAATAATATGATATAGGTAGATTAAGAAACTTCGCAACTCACTGAGATGAACTCATTCGCAGTCCTTCAAAAAGATTCCATTTATATCTGTGAAAAGTTTCCCTTTATAAGCTCTACTTATCTTTATCCTCCTTTAACCTCCTAAAGTTTCACAACCAAATGTCTCTTTTTACTATTTCATTTTGAATACGCTGAAAATATATATACTTATTCTCGTTTATTCATTGACATTTTCAACAAATTTTTAATCTCTTGAAATTTTAATGTTTATTATATTAAACTAATAAAATAAAGATATTATTTAAATTTTTAAAATAAAACGAGTTTTCTATTTTTGCATGAGTAATAATTATATAAAAACTATATTATAAATCTTATTTTTTATATTTTGGCTTTTATAATCATTTTAACAACGATTAAATACCCTGGTAAAGAATTGACCATATTCTGGGCAGAATTTCTGGTCAACAAACAATAAAATGACACTTATCTAAAAATTCTGGAAATCTTTTAAACAGAATTTCTAGATAAGTGTCATTTTAATGTTTGTTGACCAGAAATTCTGCCCAGAATATGGTCAATTTTCTACAATGGTAAAATAC